>JAGDQP010021678.1:0-31440 GCA_022664845.1 Lepisma saccharinum | reverse complement strand
CCCTCCCCCCCCCCCTTGCACACCTCGCTATCGCTCGGTGTGCATCCTGCCCTGATGGGTTTATATACATCCTAGCTTTTAGTGGCATCTTTTAAAATTGTAAATCACAACTTTTATTAAATTTATTTTTGTGTATTTACATATAAAACGAAAAAACTTTAATTTTCTTTAAAAAAAAAATGTAAAAAGTCGACGCCAGGGTTTGAACCTTCGACCCTTAGATTAGCTTTCCAACGTCTTGACCACAAGACCAAACTGTAGCTGCCGGGTTGAGCGCTTCTCGCTGTTATTTATCGTTCAGGATAAGCGAGAGTGGGCTGTTCCTACAGGAAGTGTTTTCAAGTGTGCTCCGGAAGTTGCCAAAATGGCTGCCCAGCCCTGCGCGCCGAGCTGATAAAAAAATCTTGCGGGCTGGATAGGAATGCAATTCGTAAGAAACAAAGCTGTGACGTATAATCAGATGATAAAATATATGGTATTTTATGTTCGTGATTTCACACAGGGCCCCTAATTGTTAAAAAGAACTGAATGCATTTTAATGGTTGCAGATCAAGGTTCATTTAAAAAAATAATTTTAAAATTTAAACTTTTTCTATACATTTTGATATTCAGAGCAAAATATTTATACCACTTCCATGTTTTTACTTATATATATTCATTCTGACATCTAGTTTTTGGCTAGGGATTTAACCTACATTTTCTACTAGTTCAGTTTCACTGATAACAGTAGAAATGCCTTTCAATTTCAATGTAGTAATTCGAGGTCTATGTTGATGCCTAAACCTAGATCTTGAAGTTTGAATGTCACTCTTCCGATTCTCTTTATATTCGGGTTCTTCTGGCAAAACTTAGAGACATATTTAGCGTTATTTAAAACATTTCCTTTGGAAATGTACAAACGTGTCAGGTCTTTTGATATAGAATACTTACCAAGTGTGAATAGAAATGATTCGTCTCCAATTATAGAATCAATAACTATGCCTTGAAGTGATATTGAACTTCGTAGAAACAATTCCGCTGCTTCGGCTGTTATTTCATCAAAATTTGCATGATGGAGATTTGGTGATGTTATTGGCTTCAGATCATCGTTCTAAACAACAAGAAAGGAACCTAAGTGAAGAAAGCCCAAGTTTGGACAATGCTTTAGGATGAAAGACAAACCAAACTTCGTCCGGTAATCAAAGAGAGATAGTGAAGATAATGTAGAGCCGTGAGCAGGGAAGAAACTGTTCATCATGCTTAAATCATTCTTAATCACTGAATCAATACCTCCTATTGCTAAGCTCCTAATGGAGTTGTTTGCAGAAGCAATCAGCTTTAGCATCATCAGATGTATATATCCCATTGTCTTTACTACAGCGTCACGTGGTTTCCATTTTCATATTACTCGTATGAAGTCTTCAGGATTCTGTTGGTACTTCTCGTACATTGCTGGCAGGAATTCATCTAAGTTCAAGTTCAAACAATCGAAATTATCCACAAGTTCTAGTAACATGATTAATTCGTTCACAGTTATTCCCGTCGAAAGCAAACCAGTGTTTTTCAAGGCATGACAAAGTTTTGTTTTGCAACAACACAGATACACATACATCTCCTTCTGATGCAACATGTGCCTTTTTGGGAGGAGCACATGTGGTTTTCTACTCTCTCTTCTTCATCCACACTTCCTGTTACACATCTCCATATTTGAGTAAGCTGTTCAATACCTTTAAGCAGTCACGTAAGAGCGCATTAACCCTAGTCTTCGAAGCTGAGTGCAATTAACTCCTATATAATATAGCAATTCATCATTAGCACAAAATGGAAGATTTAAATGTATCAATCAACCACTGTTTCTTATTATTAATTTAGAGAGTAGATAGGTTGAGAAATATATATATATATTTCTAAATACATTTTACATGTTTATAATAAAAGAATAAAAGTAAACAACATAATTTTTTCTAACAGGATTTTTTTTATTTAGGGAATATGCCCTAGTGTCTGTGTTTACTAGCTGAGTTGACAGAGATTAATAAGAAGGAAACAATACTGTCATCTTCGTTTCCCACGAAAAGAGTTCTTACAGGTAAAGTCCATGAGAATAATATCCCTCTAAAGGCATTTGAAGCATTATTTAACGCATTATACTAGGAACAGCTGGGAAAACTTTCTATGCAGTCAGTACTAGAATAAATCGCTTCATTTTAAGCTTTTTGAGTGTTTGTTCATGGTTGAGATACTTAGGATGTGTGGTTTCTGCTTTTATTTCGACGTCGTGGGCAGGGTTGACACCCGTCTCGATCCTGTCGGGACCGTCCTCATTTTCGATCCGATGTCCCACGTCCTGATGCAATGTTATATTTCTCCTTGGTGTTCTTGTTTCTGCTGGAAATTACATTTAAGAGAATTTCTACTTATAATCTCTATACAAATAGCGCGCCCTATGTTGTCCAACAACTTGCCTAACCATTTTGTCCAACTGTATAATTTTTAAATACCGAGATGATTATCCTCAGCAAGTTGCACAACGTCAAATAAAAAAAGGCACTTAATTTTTTATATTTCCTTCTCTTAATTTAGATTTTTAAACCCAGGCAATATATCTTATATTCTTAGTCAAAATCTAAGGATATTGTTTAATAAAACCAATATTAGCCAAACCCCTTCAATATTATTAGACCAGAATAAACAAATATAAATGTACTGTAGTATAACTTATTACGGATTTAGAAAAAAAATATTAATAACATGTTGGGTCACCTCGAGTTTACAGATAGACGCCAGCTTCACCAAACTTGAAAACCTCGAGCTACATAGTCTGCACAGATTCTGATAATTTCGTCTTTTTTTGGGAGGTGGGTCTGCAGCTAGAATGGACCAGTTTACAACGTCTAAGATGTGCTCTACAGACTTCATAATCGCAGATTACGTAGGCCATCACATGACAGTGAAGTCATTGAAATCTAAAACTAACAGTAGGTCAACCATGAACAAATGACATGACACATTCTTGCTGAAAACGCTGTTTAGGCTTTTACATATGAAGTTTAAGAATGATTTAAAGGGTTCCCAAAGAGAAACACGGAGTGGAGACCAACAAAAAAAGTTTCAAGTTTACCAGAGGTAATTTCTTGACAACAGACCATCTCAACTTCCGTTATATCTCAAGAATATACTAACAGACGATAATCTCCTGCTACTATGCAGAATTACTTGTGATTATTTAATGTCTTGAGTATTAAAATATGCTTTAAATAGTACGAAATAATTTTGAAAAACGCGCAGTAAAATTAGGTTGATGCATCGAGGTGCTCACTGTCAGTTGTCTGATGCTCTATCACTGCAACGCCAAATCTCTATTGTAAGTATAGATCATCTTCCCGGCCTCCTTTCGACCAGTTAACGTCTTTAGGTATTGAATGCCATTTTTTCCACCATATGTAGAGATTTTTATGGAAGGGGGGTTTGTTCCATGTAATAATAAAGCACTAGGTGGTAATTTCCTCTACAAAAAAATCTTGAGTATATGGTAGCATGTTAAAAACTAACAGTGAAATTGGTCACTATAGTAACCGGAAAACAAACTCGGGTCTCTCAATTGCGTGGCTGATGCTCTGGTACCACTGCCACGACATACATCTGTGTCTCTCTCAGTTCTACTATAGCTAATTTCTGGCTTTTCACCGACCAATTTTACTCTACACTTTTAAGCATCACATACACTGAGTACTTGTTAAAACGAAATTAACACCCATTAGAAGCTATTTTCATAGTTTTCCATGTAGTATTAAACGTTCTCGCAGTTAGATGAACATAATTTTCTGCGTAGTTAGATTAACAGGATTCGAGCCACAAGATTTAGCAACTTGAGTTAAATCGTCTTCGGTTTTCTTAAGCTGCACCGGGTTCATAGCTATCTTGAAATAAGACTAGGGGCTACTATTTTCCCATGGTGTTTGAGCTGAAGGCCTGTAGCAGTAAGGTGCTGTAAAGACCACAAATAGAAAACTTCAGTATAATTGCTTCACGTAGTAAATCGCTTCTTTCTAAGACAGAAAGAAAAGGAAAGAGAATTGGTTCGTATACAAAAATTGAGGACGTTAAAACTATAGATGTTAGAGTCTACTGTGCTCAACAACTAACATTACAGTTGTGTATTGAAACGACAGTGGACATTCAGGCAGGAAGCTTCATGGACAGACTTTTTCAATGGACGTTCAAATCTATTCTTATTCCAAAGAATCATTGTGCTGGATATTCAGTAACTTTCCACCTCTATCGGAAATCAATAACTTACTTTTCGAGGAAGGATTACTGGAAAAAGAATTTTCTGTCCCTGAGAAAAGGGAGTTGTTCCCCCAAAATCTGGTAGAGAACAATAGAACAGATAGAATCCATCAATGGCGATGGAGATAACAACAAATGTATACGTAAAGAGCAAGGAAAACCCTTTTGTTTTCTTCTGATTCACTTGCCCTCACGTTTTTTACATTTGGGTTTTCTTCTCCTTTTAAGACGACCCCAGCGCGATTTAAATATTGAAAATATTCCATAGGGAGATTGCGGATTACGGTCAGTGGTAACGGTTATAGCCTCTGGAAGTGTAATGGAAGAAACAAATATTCCAAAGCTAACTATCTATCTGGTGTCCTAAAAGTTTCGTTTATTTAATGTGCGACTTGTACTAAGGTAGTAACTTTAGTATAATTTGACAGTATGTACGTGGCACCACGTGCAAGTTTTCAGTGTCTGGTAGGCTCCATTTTTCTTTTTACACGGTGATGCAATTCTTCACTCCACTGCTATAGACCTGGCCTGGCCTACTACGTTCCAAATTTCTCCCTCTCACCCTATGAATGATCCTGAGATGCAGATAGGCCATAAATAAATACAAAATTTCAAAATCTTACTATATTTCGGGTCGTGTTCCCAATTTAAGGACACAAAGAGTACTCCAATAAGTTGTGTTATTGGGAGATAAATTATGGGTAACCTTATCAAAGAAAGCTATATTTTCTTGGATTTGCCTGCTTTTTGGAACAAACTCTTGATATACAGAGTATTCTGAAAGAATATCCCCAAACTTCGGAAGGTGATTATACATCAAAACAAGAAAAAAGTTCATTCAAAGAAATTTGGAAACAGGCGAAGTTTCGGAGCTACATGAGCTCAAAATTAGTATGGTATCGTGAGATATGATATCATGTCTCAACACATAATAATGTAAGCGGTGTCGGAACACAGTCAAAGTATTGCTGATACATCGATATAAGCCATCCTTATGATTGAGGGTGTGCCATATAGACAGGTTTCCCAACGTAAGAAGTTCATTGTTAAAGAATTAAAGGGTATAATAGGGCAAGCGTAGAAATCTCCTGTAAACTGCATAGCCAATATAAACATAACTTAAGTAGATGTATTTGGTACTATGTATTTCGAATGTCATTTGCTAGGCCAGTCAGACGTCAGTCATTACTTTTCGATATATGACGTCACTTGTGGCGATGCTGTCTTTGAGCGCCTGTGGCTCCGAAACTAGGCATATTTCAAAATTTCTTTAAACAAACTTTTTTCCTTGTTTTATTGTAAATAATCACTTAACAAAGTTTGGGGTCTTTTTTTTCAGAGCGCCCTGTATATCAAGAGTTTATGCCAAAAAGAAAACAGATAAATCCAAGGAAAATAGTTTTCTTAGATAATTAACAATAATTTGTTTCTACTAACACAGTCTATCGGAGTACTTCGTGTCCTCAAATTGGAAACACTAGCCGAAAATAAAAAAGGGTTTGAATTTTTAAAATTTTTATAGCCTTCCGGTATCTCAGGCTCAGGCTAGGATAGAATGTGGGAGAGAATCTTGAAATGTAGTAGGGTAGGACAGGTGTAGTTATTGGACAGTGGAGGGAGCAGTTGCATCACCGCGTAGAAGGAGAAATGCAGGCTATGAGAAACAGAACACTTCCACGTTGCGTCACGTATGTACAGTCAAATTACAACTAAATTATTGTCTTACTATACGTCATACACTTAGTACACAGTGACCTTCCGTACTACCTGTATTGTAGATAGATAGGTTTTATGGAATTTGTATGTTTCATGGTTTCTCCCGAAGGGCATTGTTTCAGAAGCATATTGCATAGATGAGGCAGCATTATTTTTACTAGATCCTCTTTCTACGACAGGTTTTGCTTATACATAATGGACCGTCTTATCCGTATGGAATTAAAGGGGCACATATTACATTTCTACTTCTTTTTAATCACAACGAAAGAAAACAGAAAATCCTCACGCGAAGCTTAGCAAATATGATTGAGTTTTAAATAGACTGAAACTCCCTCTGAAACTACCAGACAGTGCGTGTGACGAACAGTCAGGAATGATTAGATATTCAACAGATGGTCGCTCTAAGACCGTATAATGTGTACAATCAGCGAGCGATAACACATACTGCATTATTGATACGTCGATGTCTGTGCATATTAGGGGTGAACCCTCTAACAACATACTACAGCTCATCCAATGAAATACAGGATACTCACAAATAAGAAAATAGTTCACAAACAAATTTGTTCAACACAGAAGCACAATAATCCATGGTAAATTCGAAACAACGTTAAGTATTTCTCATACACGTCGCCATGGAAAACCAAGATGATAAACAGAAAATCAATTTAAGCCCAATCACCTTTTTTTCATAGTCCAATTTTCCTCTTCAAAATTTATCTTTCATTAACTCAATTAATATCATCAATTCAAACTAAATCGGTTAATTAAAAAACTTGTAAACTTCTAAATTTCTAAATTAAGTTTTTAAATTAAATATTTTAAATTAATTTTTCTTAAATCTAACGGAAATCCTGTGCAAAATAGTAGAAAATCTCTCACTTCAATCTATTTGCATTACTGCTAAAGGTTGCTTTTCCTGGGTGGTTGTTTGGTGGTGTCCTGCTGGGGTTCCGGTTTGTGGAATTGTTTTTAAAAACACAACATAGATATTTTACTCAATGATTTCTTAACTCTAAGGACGAAAGTGGCCAAAGATGGCCGGTCAGAAGTCCATCTTAGTGGCCCTGTGGGTCATGGGCATTTTTATTTTACAATCAATCAAATTCGCGCAGAGCAGCGTAGGGACTCGTGCGAGTAGGAAGCGTGTTCAACGTTCTCCGTATTGCACAAAAAGCTGACCGTCCAACAAAAATAATACTCTTATTTTTAAGAGTATTAAAGAACAGAGATTATCCTAATAAAGTAACTAGAATAGAACTTCTTAATAAAAATGAATAAATAGGGTCTTTGTGGGGACACTAACTAGTATAGGGCTATAGGGATATTTTGTGCTATGGGGCGCGGAAGATCCTTTTAAGATTCACCCAATACTTTTGATTCCCGATTAGGATTCAAAGTCAGTCAAGTTAAACAAACATATCACTAATCCTTTTCCTTATCCAATTCACACTTTATTCTCCCTTTCTACATAAATATGGGCCGAAAAAGCACAGATCGAAGCAAAACCAAAAGTCTCTCTCCAGCTTCAAAAGGTGAGACGGATAGCAGAATAAAGAATAATACACAAAACAAAAACTTTAATTCTGAATAGAATTTAGCAAATAAGAAGAAATCACGCCAAAATAGACGTCCAAGAGAAGATAAAATTTCCAGGAATCTGGCAATTCAACAGAGAAGATAAAACCAAACAAGTTTTTTACCGGAGGAAACCAGCCTAGCCTTACTACGGAAGTTGAAGAATTGAATAACTTTTAGGTAATTTCAGAAGAAGCTTCTGAAGAAGATGATCACTCTCTCTCACACAAAAGACCACTGTTTACTCCTTAAACCCTCAAACTCCATCTCCTTCTAACAATGAACATCAGACTAAAAGCATTAAATCTCAACCTAAAAATCTTACCAAAACTAAAAACAATTACATCCCTTCCAATCCCTTTATATCCACACCTGGAAAAGCAATTTCAGATCCGAATGAGACTATAGCAAAAATCTCTAATTCCAATCAAAATTTAAACTCTAAAGATAAATATATTTATTATCCTAGTGAGATTAATTATGAAATAATTATTCGAGATACGCGGCGAGAATTCATGTGTCCAATTACATTCCATAAGGAAATTACCTCAGAAATACCAAATGTTGAATTGATAGGTTTCCCAACTGAGAAGAACACCGCGATCAAATTAGATTTCAAAGATAGTTTCAATGTGAAGAAATTTGAGAAAACTTTCCCTCCATCTGCTTTCGGTAAGAATACTAAAATTGTATCATTCTTTTTAAGAGAGGAAGGAATAAAACCCAATCAAGACAACCACTACATTTTCGTGTGTGGTTAAGGGTATACCAATTTCCACAAATACGGAAGAATTAAAGAAACATTTAAAAGAAAGATTTCCAGTCAGAAACCTAGTCAGAATTAAAGAAGATAAAAGTCCATTACCTCGTATTTGGTTATTCACCAAAGATAATTAGATAGTGAATTAGTCACCAACGGATTCACGGTCGGATTTCCCGGATATAAAGTTGAGACTTCACGTTCAATAGCCAGACCCTCACCTTGCAATAGATGTTTCCAATATCATGAAAATAAAAATTGCACCAATGAAGACATTTGTTACAAATGTGGGGAGCAATATCTTCGTATTTTATGCAAAGTAGTACATAACCGAAGTTTTGTGCTAAGTGTGAAAAGAATGGACACAGAACAGGAAGCTGTTTTTGCCCGATGAAACCAAAACAACCGAAGTCCGATATCAATCATACAAATAAAATCTACAGGTCTGGTGAAAATAAAAGTAACGACAATAACACATTGGTTTCTTGATAGTACAACTAACAAATACGTGACAACAAATATTCCAAAAATAAAATAAAATAGTTAATAGCACAATGCAAACTTTTACTTCAAATCTTGTCAAATGGATGTCTTCAGTCTTAACAATGGCTCTCCCAGAAAAATCAACGAAGCAACTTCATTCAGCACTTAACTTAGCCACTGAAGATCGCTTACAATACCACCAAAACATATTAAGATCGATTGATTGACATATTGGGTAAAGAAACTTTCCACAAGAAAATCGAAACAAATAAACCACAATTTTCATTGGATTAAACACAAAGATACTTCAAGAAGCAAAACTCGAATACAGTAGGCTCGTAGTTAGTGATGAGCGCAAGAGTCTTGGTCTTGCAGTTTTGGTCTTGCATACAAGACCAAGACCAAGGGGTGCAAGACCAAGACCAAGACCATACCTACAAGACCAAGACCACCTGCAAGAGTCTTGCACACGCACTACTTGAATATTTTTAAAACGTGGAAAGGAAGGGGAAATCATTATATCCTTCACTTGAATTTCTTTGGCTTCCGTAAAAGTACCGCTGGAGTGAAGGTGTTCTCAGTTGTGCAAACCATGTGAGTGGATCTGAAAATCATGCCGCTGTTACTGTAGCATACTAAACTAAACTTACACTGTACACTAAATTTACAATAGAAGGAAAAAGTTTCTGTTAAGGGCCAAGTAAAGTCAAGATCTCCGACAAGACATGACAGCACTATCTCTGTATATGTCTAATGTATTTTTATCATTGCACGAAATTTCAATGTTGCTCCTATAAATTCAAGCCTAAGAGTTCAATCTTTCAGGGAAGAAATTCATAAGTTGTTCAAGAGTTGTACCTGTGCCGATTTTTCATTTTCTTTCGTGTTCGTTGTTAAAAGAGCTTCATTGTTATGGGCATAATAACACTGAAACGATTTCAACAATGAACAAGATAGAAAATAAAAAATCGGCACGGATAGAACTCTTGAATTACTTACGAACTTTGTTCCCTGAAAGTCTGAACTCGCTAGGATTGAATTTGTAGGAGCAACATTGAAATTTCGTGGAACGATAAAAATTCATAAGACACATACGGAGATAGTGCTGCCATCTCTTGTTGAAGATCTTGGCTTTACATTCCCCTTAAGGATAATTTGGATAAAGGGCAAAAGGAAGTCTGTTGTCCTGGCTTTTATGATGTTAGGTTTGTCGTGGTATGATCTATTGATTCAGATTAAGGTGGATTATGGTCAGCTCAGAGTCTGTACTGATTTGTGTAACCAAGTCTTTGTGTTTGTTCTAAGCTACTAGTCGATTTTATAAAATGTCTGTTGATATGTGTTACTGAAAACTGTGTTCTGTTTTATGTGTTATGCTAGGGAGAATTGAGTCTGAATAAAACAACAGTTTTTGCAGTACATTTGGTAATTGTTGGTCGCTTGTAGATAAAGTTGGGAGGAATATTACTAGATATGGGCTATGGTTTTGGATGCAACGCAAAAGTTACTTTAGAGTAAGCTAGAGGTAACGGTCGTGTGAGCTTGTATTGAGCACAGAAGTGCTTCAAATTCATCAGGTTTACTTTGATACATTTGTTCTACAGAAAAGTATTGGTCCACAAACTCGTAAGTAATTTTACCGAGACATCCTGGCTGAGGTTTTCTAGAGTTTTCCTCAGTCCCACCAGGCGAATTCTTGGATGGTACCTTAACTCAAAGCCCTAGCAGCTAACTTTCCCATTGTTGTCCCAAGCCTTAGGTCATAGATGCCTGTTAGGCTTAAATAAATTCAAATTCAAATTTGTAAGTAATTATACTTTCTATCACTCTTCTGCCAGAGCTCGCTTGAGCCATGACTAGTCTCACTATCGTCAATTGTCTGGGTTTGTGGACATTAGTGCTTCTTAGACGAGAACAACAACACTAACAAGGGAACTTTTTTTGCCGTTCAGCGAATTTTGACTTCGGACATGTTTTTCGAGCTAGACCTTATTTGAAGCATATAGATAGCGAAAATAACACACAGAGACTCGCACTCTGTCATATATTTGTGTCCCGAATAATTCGAGTTGTGTAATTTGAGCGACTTTTAACCAGTAAAATCAATCTTCAAGGTGAAACTTTATATTAAGTAAATGAGTTATCAGATGCATTTCCGTAGGTACTTTTACGTGTAGAACACAAATTTCACCATGACAATGTTCGCAAATTGAATGTTTTTTATACAAACTCCAGTTTATGATCGAAAATGAACAAACTTCCATAGAAAGTAATGCCGTAAAGGAACAACAATACAACTGTGGGAAAGGGGAAGGCCGGCCATGGGATTATAAATACATAAAAGATAATGATTTCTAATACCTTTTGGCTGCCTAGGGCGCTTGCAATCGCTAAATCACTGATCGACTAGACGGATTTTAAGAAAGAAGCGAAGCCCTGGAGCGAGCATAGCAAAAAAGCGAGTGCACCTCATGGAGATGCGTAGCAAAATCGTTCCGATTCCCAGCGGTTTCGCAATTTGGCGACCTCAGCAAGGCCTGGGGGCTCCGTTACGTTCTTAAAGTTAGTTCTTTAAAAAAATGAATTTTACAATTATAACGTTTGTAATAAATATGTTGTAATTATAAGTAAAATTAGAATTCGTCTGTTGAACTTTAAAAACCTAAATAATAATAACGCACTTAATATTTGTTTACATTTATCTTTAAATAAAAGACGAAAACGTGAAATGATGGGGAACAAATTGATTGAATCACTTTTTAACGAAAAATCAAAGAAAGTGAAGTCTGTTTAGATTGAAAAATAATTCATTATGCTTATTTTCATTTTTAGAACTTGTTAATTCACTATCATTAGTATTATTGTTTAACTGTTTCATTTTAAAGTTCAATTTCGAATATTTATAAAAAATATCAAATCAGTTGCGTTTTCTCGTGCTTACCACAGTTATTTAAAATATTTAACTTTCAAAAAATTAATAGTAAGCGTGTATGTTAAATAAGATGTTTGAAACAAATATAAGATGTGACATGACAGACGAGAATTTATTTTCCTAAGTATTTTAAAAAATGTTTACTGTTCTAATTATTAATTATAATTTTAGTTTCTAATATAGTAATGATAATATTTGTATGGTATGGAGTATTGAAAATGTACGTAAACAAAGAGAACGCAGAAGAAGCGAGAGTGTTGCAATTTTGTTCAGGAATTACACACCAAAGAGGAGATGGGATGAAAAATGTACGTACGGAAGTAAGAATTCAAATTAATACAATTATTATTTTAAATGTCCGCATTAAATAACCGTCTAGTCGATCAGTGGTTTAGCGATTGCAAGCTCCCTAGACCCCCCAAAAGGTATTAGAAACCATTATTTTTTATGTATTTATAATCCCCTTCCACCTTCCCCTTTCCCACAGTTGTATTGTTGTTCCTTTACGGCATTACTTTCTATGGAATTTTGTTCATTTTCGATCATAAACTGGAGTTTGTATAAAAAACATTCAATTTGCGAACATTGTCATGGTGAAATTTGTGTTCTACACGTAAAAGTACCTACGAAAATGCATCTGATAACTCATTTAGTTAATATAAAGTTTCATCTTGAAGGTTGATTTTACTGCTTAAAAGTCGCTCAAATTACACAACTCAACGTATTCGGGACACAAATATATGACAGAGTGCTAGTCTGTGCGTGTCATTTTCGCTATCTAAATGATTCAAATAAGGTCCGAAGTCAAAACTCGCTGAACAGCAAAAAGAGTTTCCTTGTAAGTTTTAGTTAAACACTATATCCGTGTATGTTTGGTCTTTCTTTGGAACTTACCTGGAGCACGGAGAATGGTAAATAATTGGAACAATGACTAGAAGATGACAGAGAGCACAATGCTATGGATTGTTACAAGGTAAGAACTTCAATGTCTTAATTATTTTGGACATCATTTTTGATAACCCCATGATTGCAGTCTGTCAAAGCTTACGAAACATAGTTGTGTAGCTAAAACAGCAAGTAAACTAAAAGTAAAATAATAAAATGTTAGTAAAGTTGTTCAAATTACAGCGAAATTGAACTTCGATAGTTCTATTCTGTTCATTTACATGAAAATAAACAATACGTTAAAACACATTTCCGTTACTATTGACGCATTAAGGCAGGCAATGATATGCATAGCTTTTACTATTCCCTATATCCGGTGTAAAATTACGTATGAAACGTATATTTTTTTTAAAAGCAAGACTTGCAAGACTCTTGCATGCAAGACCAAGACCAGGGATACCGATGCAAGACCAAGACAAAGACCAAGACTCGGTGTCTTGGTCTTGCTTTTGCTCATCACTACTCGTAGTTAATCGAGCCCCGATTAACCGAGGCACCTGGTTAACCGAGCCGATGCGCGCGATCGATGTGTAGACGCCAAAATCAATCAAACACTTTTGAAACAAAAATTAATTTACAAAATTTGTTGTTTATGTCACTAGTATGATTACATATGTATTGTTTTGTAATGCACATAGTAAATAAATGCTGACTTTACATTAATGCAGGTAGTCACTATCAAATTTTGTAATACATTATCCACAGATCTCCGTATTATCCTAGTTTTTCGTATCCGAGCTAATCTCGGTTCCAATTAACTCGGATAATCGGGAGTGTAAAGCATTTCGGTCATGATTTTTAGTAATGGAAAGACACCAAGATGATAAAATATTTCTTATAATACCAATAATTATACTACCTTTCCGATCCATTCCAAAATAAATTCGGTTAATATAGTCTCTTTTCAGTTAACTTGACTCATACTGTACACAAAAATTGCTCTATTTAGTAAAACTTACAAACAGCAATTATCCACCTTAGAACTAACATCTACATCTCCATACTTTTGGTCAACGGTGTCAATTGCCCATCACCTTTAAGTAAAAGGTTTGTCTATTTTGAATTTCCTGGGGTTTGATTGGTGCGTGTCGGATGATGCTGCTACAGTTTCCGATTCACCCACTCGAACAAACGTGTATTCCAAACATTTTTTTAAAAAAAAATACTAAGGACGAAAGTGGCCTAGGATGACCAGAAGTCCCGGTGGTCTTGCGGGCCCTAGGTATTACAATTTTATCATCAACGTATGGAGGGATTCTTATTCACAAAGTTTAATATGAATTTCTATTAATGGATTAATCCTCATTGATCTCGTCAACGTAAAAGTGTATCTTTGACAATTAATCACTCTACCTAACAAGATATTTCAACACAAAAGACACGAAAACAACCACTGTATAAAGCGTAACTAATCCTCCCCCATTGCCGCGATGCTTTTGTGAAGATGGTAAAAATTTATTAAACAGTCAAACACAACTTTCTAAATTCTTCAGAGTGTATATACTACATTTAATCTACGAGGTAATCTAAACAAAACTATTGAATTATGAGCTGCCGAAGAAATTGAAGATCAGATTGTAGCTGTGTTCAGTTAAATGCATTTGCTCGTAAAACTTTTTATAGTTACTTATATACGGTATATGTTTCTGTTAATAGAGCACTAGTCCAGCAAATTCTTGAGTAAATATTGAAGTAATATTTCTTCCATGTAGTGTTAGCATGACTAAAGTACAGGACGTAACTCCTTTTAACTCTGTTCTGGAATAGAGATCATTATGGAAACTATAATACAATGGGGGAAAATATATTCCTGAATGGTAACACTTGTAAGTATTAAAGGATAAGTCTTGATTTCTTTGCATAAGTTGTTCATTATTATTTCAGCGTTTGAAAATGGTTGATATGAACAAAATGTCAATAATTGAAAAACGAAATGAAATTGTGTAAAAATCGAAACTGAATATTTAAGGCAATTAATTGAAGTTGTACGTTCAAAAGAAAACATCCCACATAGTTCATAGAAAATTTTTGAAATCTCCATACACTGACAATGTACACTCACACAATATTATATTATGGGTCAGACAGGCAGCTTTGTGTAAGCCATGTGACAGGTTGTCCTTTTGCTTAAGTATATAGGAAACTAAATGTGAGCAATATTTAAATTAAGCACATTCACTTCAAAGACCATAAAGTGCACATAAAATACCCCTTTGACTTCTGCCTTAAGCACCCTTAGAAAAAATAGTTATGATTGATCTTGCACAATTAAAATCAATTGGTAGTTTCCTGCAAGATTTCTAGAACTAGGTTTACGTCCCTTTCACAAGTCATGATTCATTTCTGGTATGTTCATCTTCAGCAACTAGATAAATAACGCCAGTTGTGAACAAACAAAATGGTTTATTTCTTAAATGTGTTCATTTAGTTTTGTTTATTTTTTATTTATTTTTTTAGGATAACTCAATTTGAAACCTTTCGAAGTGCTTAAAATCTAAAGGAAAGTTCTCCATAATCGAATAGAGATGTATGGAATTTTATGTGTAAAACGTCACCACCGCTTGACGAGCCTCACAATATGATCAAGGGAACTAAGTTTCTGTCTGAGATGGGAAGCCACAGTCAAGTTTCACTCCGTGCTTTTCATCTCATTCAAACATTAAAAGAAACTATATGTATTAAGAGAGGCGGGGGCGGTAGGGAAGAAGCAATTCTAGTATCTAAGGTGTTCCTATCCTGTTTTAATTTTAAAGTTTATCTGAACATGCTCTGGAAGGAACTCTGCTTGTTAGTAATTAATAGAGGAGTCTGAAAGTTGAGAGAACGCTGAGAATGAATTCAAAGGTCAAAGAGTCATGTAGGTTATCAACGAAGTGCTTTTCACGGAATAATTAGAAAAGCTTCAAGTTTTACATCAGTTGTCATACTTCACGGAATGTACTAGTCCTTATCAAGGTACTGATATTTTCAGGGGGAATATATTAAAATTATTTCTCAAAAGACATTTAACGTTATTCGCGAGTGCCTTTCAAAACAGGGTTTTTGAAAGCCTTTCCTGTCTATATGGTACAAAAAAAAAAAAAAACTTGACATTTAACCATGACCTTCCCTCTTTTGAAAATGGTAAGCAAGGAAGGTTTGGGAGGTTTTATCATTACTAATGAAGACGTTTCTGTAAATTTTGTTTCCTTGTATTAAGAATAAACTCCATATAATTATCAAATAAATTATAATCGAAGAAAAATAAAAGCTTTTAACTATTTCTGCAATGTACAAAAAAATGGTCAGAAGTGTATAGTATTTTACAGTGCATAAAGATAAGAAATATGCAATTTCTAGTTTGAAGTTTGCATTCAAATTATTAGCAGGTGAACGGAACTGGTCATACGAGTATATGGAGGCTTGCTCAACTTCTTTCCTACTTTGCCAGAAACGTGTTATTTCGGTAGTGTTTGATCTCCACTGTATAGTTGTATCCGAACTAGGTCATCATTTTCTGCATAAGAACATCCGGTACACTATGTGAGGACCTTTTTGATTGAGTAATGGATCATGTGCACTGTTTCTTCTAGGTATACTTTCGGGGAGGCTTTCTCCCCCGGAGGTTTTCAACCGCACCCCCAAAAGAATTAGTGTTAGCACTTATATTACTCAAACCTATACTGAAATATACATAAAAAAGTACATTCTATAAATATTGTTCATGTTATTTTGAGGTTAACTAAGGAAGTATCCAGGGGCGGTGATGAAGCGAGCGAAAGGGGGCAGTTACCCCCCCCCCCTCACTTTTCCCGACCATTCGACTATATACATAAATTGTGCATTGAAAAGCGTAAAAGGAAAAGGGGGAATTGTTCCCTGATTCTCGAGTCATTTGTCACCCACTGACCTTACTAGCAAACAAAGTCAACTTATTAAGAGTTCATGTCATTATTTTATCGATTATTATGAGATGTTACAAAATGAATCTTTTCAAGATTGTTAGTTCCAGTAGCTGAATAATTCTACAAGTTGAGAACTGTCATAAAGTAAAGTCTGTAAGTGAAAAAGTGCTCTTAGGTGAGAAAAGCCGAAAGTAGCGCCTACATCAAATTTGGTAGTTTTGGAATATATTGCAAATAATGCTTTATAGCGTCTGCATAAACGTTACACGAAAAACTGAAACAAGAATGAACTGTTACTGCTACTTACAAGCATATAGTTTTATTTATTTAACGATTTCCAGATACAACCGAATTTCAACCATTTTACACCGAGTATTAGCCATTTTACACCGGCATCGAACCCGGGTCCTTCCAATTACAAGGCGAGCACCCCTTCCTGACATTACAGTGTCGAGCACTTTGAATTTTCTAATTCTCAAATAAATTGTCTAAATTGTCCGGTAAAAAAAAGTTTTATAACGCGAAAAAACTTCTTTCTGCATCACACGATGTTATCACCAGAAATTTGAACCTCTTTAAACAATTAGTTTTAAAGAAGCAACGGCGAGGATTTTATATGCTGAAGTTTAAACGTAGAAAATACAACATATTACGGGAAACATAAAATTCAGTCAGTATTACTTTATGTAATATATATATATATATATATGAAAACTAACAGCCGAAAAGTGATCACAATCACTGAGTTCGCCCACGTATGAATACATTTCAACAATTAAAAATGATCTAAATTAAATAATTTATCCCCATTTATTATAAATGACGTACAAGAATATCCTGTTATTTATGCAATCTCACTTTTGAAAACTCCCAACTCCACTAGAAGGTCATACATATTTTACACTGATAAAAAATATTCAAAGACTAACTTGCCCCTCCACTTCTGACCGGCAATCGCACCAAAATGTCGGTGAGAAAACCCACAAATGTATGAGTAAGAGGTAGCTTAATTCCTAGGGACCAGATTGTCGTATGATAATGGATATACCAAGAACTCCTCTTCGATCCCTGCAAATAAAATCCGAAATAGGGGTCATTACAGTAACACTAAAAAAAAAATCTGTTCAGTAGACGAAATGTCTATCCTTACAAGCCAAGAGCAAGCCAACAGAGACAAATTAAATTAGCTAATAAACTTTCAATCCATCCTAAAGTATTCCAGAGAATAAGCACAGAGTTTTTTTTTCTTCCAAATTTTCAAACATCAATATTAATAATGGGTTACACATATTTCAACATTGGCTGGATGTTGAAACCAAGCACTCCATAAACCCTTGAATTAAAACCTTTACATTTGGTTAACATTCAAACTACACATTGATAGATTAGTTTCGTTTGTTTTCATCGAGAAGTTTTTTTATTAGGACATTTTGGGAATTAAATTATTAAATCAGGTCCTGAAACAATTATTAACACTCTGCTCACAGGCACTGTTTCTTTCAGGCATGCTTTCGGGGTGGAGGTGGGGGCTTTGCTTTTCCCTGAGGTTCTCAACAAACATTGTTCATGTTATTTTGAGGTTAACTAAGGAAGTACAACATATTGTTAAGTAAAAGTATTGTTAGTTTATATTTTAGTACATTGGAGTCGATTCTTTATAATTTTCGTCCCCCCCCCCCCCCACCTTCCGAATGAAATCTTCTGAAAGAAACACTGCTCAAATGGAGTATTGTGTTACGCATAGTTTCTACGATTGGATAGTATCAGTTTTATGCGCCAAAAGTGTAAGAAATGTATACTAGATGGCGAGCGTTTGTAATTTGTATGTAAAGATGAATTTTGTGCGTATGTTTACCATTATAACTTATACAGCTCCACAATTTGTTTCGACTATCAGTTTGATAAAACGAAGTTCACTCATTTTTACATCGAGCGTGAATCTATAGCAACAAACGCGAAGTAATTACATCGTCTTCGTGAATAACATGGTAGTTAAACCAAGGTATCACTGAGATTATTATATCGTTTTATTAATTATAATGTGCTCTCTTTATCTCACTAACAAACCGCTTATTAATACAATTTAAGTTGTAACAAAATGCTTACTTATAATCTTTGCACATGTAAAATGCATACAAACGATCGAAAGATAAGTAGTTTTATGTATGATTAAAAACAAATTAACAGCGCAGTTTTCTAACAAAATCAAGGTATGATATTTTATTCGGTAGACAAAGTGAGTATTCTTTAATTTTAATTTTAGAGCTTATTTCTACTGGCGCGTATTTTTAAATGAATACGGACGGAATTCACCTTGGAATTGTCAACATGAAAATGGTCTCGGTCAGTTTAAGTCATGGAGCTCTTGTACTACGAAATAAAAAAAAATCAATTCGTTTTCTTCTATAATATGAAATGGAGTGGCTTTAACAGGTAAAAAAAATATATATATCTAAAGAAAATCTGAGAGGAAAAATGTAGGATATAACCTACATTTTCTCTCTTTCTCTTCATCGTTTCATAACTTAGTGACAGGAACAGAAGGGAAATTGCCTGATTGTCCACTAGCTTTTCAATCGATCCACACGGATTATATTCTTCTCCATCTTTTTCGATAGTCCTACTTACGAACCATTCACCATCTCTGATTCTTAAGTTCAAGCAGCTGGTGTTGTCGTTCTAAAGGACCAAAAAAAAAAAGACTTTGTAAGCGCAGTAAGAGACCAAGAGAATGGAGTGAGGATTGTATCTGTAAGCGAATACTTTTTGTTCCTTGGAAAAGTCAGAAAGAAAAAAATTCTTGGATAACAGTAGAAAAAAATAATCGTTTCGAAACTATGGTATTATAAGGATGAAATTGAAAAGAAACGAATTTCCAAGAAACCTAGTAGTATAATACGATTACAAGTTACTCGAAAAAAAAACAATGATGTTATATTTTCCACGCTGGATACGTATGGTTATGTGAAAGTATGAATTTGATTTTCTGCTATAGAATTGGATACCAATGCTCATAGAATTACCATGTAAGTTCGATGATCGTAATAACATGAAAACCAAACATTATGCCTCCGTCGTTGCATTAAGTTGGTCTTCATTTAAGGTTCGTATTGTATAAAATGCGTAACTCATCCACCCAGGCCAACTTGGTGCCGGTCCCAAATCCGGGAAAATGAGGAGGGTTGACGTCAGGAAGGGCATCAGGTCTTAAAAGCTGTGCTAAAACCATGTATGATGTCATAATGGAGCCTCGGAAAATGCTAGGAGGCGACGCGCAGAGGTTTCGCCTGGCTTCTGTGAGAAATAAGCGAGGGCTACCGAGTCGAGGACGGGCTCGGTTAAAGAAGCTAGTCCACGTGAGCCTTAGAGTAGGCTCTCTAAATGTTGGGGCGGTAAGTGGAAGAGGAAGAGAGATTGCAGACTTGATGGAAAGAAAAAAGTTGGGGATCCTGTGCATGCAAGAGACAAGATGGAAATGAAATAAAGCAAGAGAGCTAGAAGGCGGCTACAAGTTGCTGTATAATGGAGCAAATGAACATGGAAGGAACAGCGTAAGAATTGTTTTTTCAAGAGATCTGAAATATAATGTAGTAAGTGTAAATAGAAGGAACGACAGAGTGATGTGTATCAGGATATGCATGGGTGAAATGATCAATGTAGTGTCTGCGTATGCTCCGCAAGTCGGCTGCAAGGAAGAAGAAAAGATGGAATTCTTTGAGCAATTGGACCATGAACTTAGCAGCGTACCCCCAGCGAAAAGAGTAATTGTGGGCGCTGACTTGAATGGACATGTAGGCAAAAGCAGAGAAAGCATTAAGAGGATCCACGGTGGTTGGGGTGTGGGACATAGGGGCGAAGAAGGAGAAAGAGTAATAGACTTTGCAACGGAATTCGATCTGGCTATTTTGCAATATTTTTTTTTCAAAAGAAAAGAGAAGCATCTCTTAACTTACAAGAGTAGTGGAAAAGAAAGTCAAATCGATTTCATGTTGTGCCGAAGACAACATCTTAAGGAGATTAAGACTGTAAGGTCATACATGGTGAAAGTGTGGCGCCACAACACAGAGTAGTGATTGTGGACTGGGAGTTTGCAGGTAGAAATAATAGGATGTCGCGAAATGAAGACCCCAAAATTAGATGGTGGAGACTGAAAGAAGAGAAACTAAGAAGATTGTTCAGATAAGAAGTTATCGAATGAATAAATCTGCAAGAAGAGGGTGTGCACAAATGGTGGGATGTGAACAGTAGAGTCATACTAACGACCGCAGAGGAGTTTGGGTACAACTTTTGGAAAGAGCCCCCCTGCATTAAAAGAGACGTGGTGGTGGAATGAGAAACTGCAAGAAGCTATTAAAGCGAAGAAGAAATCTAAAACAAGATGGGATGCTTCGGGGACAGAATAAGATAAATGTAGCTTCAAAACTGCTAATAAGGAAGCAAAGAGGCCAGTAGCTAGAGCAAAAGCGCAAGCTTGGGATGAAATGTATGACGAACTTGATTCAACAGGTGGAGTGAAGAAGCTATACAGGTTAGCAAAAACCAGAGACAAGGCAACAAAGGATACAAGGCAACAAGAGCAATTTGCCTAATATTACCCATATTAGGCAAATTAAGAATGGCCAAGGATTAGTGCTTACCGATGAAGACAGGATTAAAGAGAGATGGGCCGAATAATTCGAAACGCTACTAAATGAAGAAAATCCTAGGAAAGTTCTTAGCAACGAACCCCCAAATCATGGACCAACGCCAAGGATAAGCGCAGAAGAAGTAGAAAAAACAGGGGGGGAAATGAAGACCGGAAAAGCTACAGATCCTGATTGCATACTAGTAGAAGTGTGAAAGAGTTTGGGACCAGCATGTATAGTTATTGTATGGAATCTGGTGCAAAAAATTTATGAATAAGAACAAATGCCGATTCGGTGGAGATACAATGTTATTGTACCATTTTTTAAGGAGAAGGGGATTATACAGAATTGTTGAAACTATAGAGGAATCAAGATAATGTCACACACGATGAAGATTTGGGAGAAAATTATAGAAGGAAGATTGCGAGAAGAAACATCATTAGGGGAAGAACAATTTCGATTTATGCTAGGAAAGAGTACAACGGATGTAACTCTTATATTAAGACAAACTATGGAAAAACAAAAAAGATTGTATATGGTCTTTATTGATTTGGAGAATGCCTACGACAGAGTACCACGTCAGGAAATATGGAGATGCTTGAGGGAGAAAAGAGTGCCGGAGAAATATGTAAGGATAATCGAAGATATGTATTCAGGAGCTAGAACTCAGGTAAGAAGTAGTGTGGGATTGACACGCAAAGTCCCTGTTATGGTTGGATTACACCAGGGTTCAGCCTTAAGATCGTACTTCTTCAACGTAGTCATAGACGTTATAACTCAGGATGTGAGAGATGAAGCCCTCTGGTGTATGATGTTTGCCGATGATATTGTACTATGCAATACTAATAGGGCAGAACTTGAAAGGAAAGTAGAGAGTTGGAGAAAGTCTCTGGAAGATAGAGGCCTAAAGATGAGTAGAAAGAAAACTGAGTATCTTGAGTTTAACGGAGAACGAGATGGAGAAGTGATGTTGGAAGAAGAACGATTGGATAAAGTGTAAAGTTTTAAGTATTTAGTCTCAACTGTTACTGGGAATGGCGATTTGGACTCTGAAATAACACACAGAATGCAAGAGTGATGGCGAAATTGGAAGAAAGTAAGTGGCGTTCTCTGCGACCATAGAATCACGGTGAAGAATAAAGGAATGATTTACAAAACAGTGTTTAGGCCAGCAATTATGTACGGAGCAGAAACATGGCCAATAAAGAAAGCACAAGAAAAGAGATTAGATGTCACCGAAATGAGAATGCTACGCTGGATGTGTGGGATAACAAGAAGAGACAGAGTGAGAAATGTGAGAGTAAGAGGTACGACCAAAGTTGTAGAGATATCTAAGAAGATACAAGAAAGAAGACTGCAGTGGTATGGACATGTATTGAGCAGAACAAATAACTCTGTAGCCAGAAGAGTGATGGCAATGGAAGTGGAGAGTGAGAGAAGTAGAGGGAGGCCAAAGAGGAAATGGATGGATAGGGTTAAGAAGGATCTCGGGGAGAAAGGTTTGTCAGGGGAAGAAGTTCAGGACGGGGCTTTGTGGAGAAGACACATCAGAAACGTCGACCCCAAGTAGGTGGTAAAAGACGGAAAGAAAGAAGAAGAAGATTGTATAAAATGCGTGACTTGTACTAGGTATGAGTGGAACACTGTGTGCCCATAATGCCATTATATGAAACGAAACTTACCACAAATAACAGAGCAATTCTCACTGGTTTAGTTTGATGTGGTGTTCTCCAATTGTCCTTCAGATATCTCGGCATGTCTTCAGTTTGCGCACCTCAGTAACAATAATAACATCTGCAGTGACGGATGCCCGAGTTGCCACTGGTGATCAATTTCAAATATTTGATACCGTATTCTATACCCTTTGCCTTACAGAACCTCTATAAGCAAGAATGTACAGCCGCGTGGTCGAAAAAGCGCGATGATGCCGTGTAGATGGACACACTGTTAAGACACCCTATTATTAACAGTGAAATCGCGATTGTTACCGGCTTCCACACCCTGTAATATTTGAAGAAAATAATCTTTGCGAGTTGTTAATTCATTTAGTCTTTTGTCTTTTAATCACGTTGCATCAGGATGGTATGAACAGTTGAATGGTAATTGATTGCTTCGTAGTATATGATCTCAATAGATCCTTTGCAAGACTAAAGTTCATGAGTGGCTAGATAACAATTCAGCTTATGATGTAAAATCTGTTTCAATTAACTGAAATTTCTGTGCTTGTGTTAGAACGTTCTTATTGTGAATAACAGATGGGAAATGAATCGTTTCTAAGTGCTGTTTTGTTTACGATGAAAGTGAAAAGAAAGAATGGTTCCAACAAGTCTTGACCTTCGTTCTTCCTTTAATTTATCCTATAATATAGTGGTTTAAAGTGCGTTCTTCCAATATTGTTTCACTCACTTTGTTCCCCATGCTTTTTCTATATGCCTGACTTGATGTGTACTGCTTCAATATGCTATGCGGACTTCTCTATGTTTTCCATTGGAACATTCTTCAAAAGTTAGTAGCAATTTTATCCACACAATATGCGTATTCTTCATTGTAATTCGTAATTGCGACTATGTATAATTTTTATGTGGGAAGCAAAGCAATTGAATCTATTTTTTTGTAAAACAAAAGTAATGCACAATCTGTTAATTATTGTTCAAGAAGTCTCCTTCATTACTCTGTTGCTCTAATTACTGGTTTGCACTAGCTGTCTCAAACTAACCTCATCCACAAGGGTGAAGAATAACATAAACAACTAACAGAACTTTAGATGAGAAACGCTGAGAAGGTAAAACACCAGTCTCCATTCTAGATACAATTGAATAACTTTGTAGGCTTCACGAATCTAAACAAGAAGAAAATAATTTTAAAGAACTTTTTTAAAAACATACTTTTCTTAAACAATTTATACTGGAAAGCAAAAAAAAAGTTTATGCACGACTAAAAAGAAAGGCATGAGGCGCTCTCTCATATACAGTCACTCTATAAATTGAATTGGCGCGCCCCATACTTTTCTTTTGTAGCCATGCATAAACAAAATCATTTTTTACTTTTTAGTATGAATTCTTTAAAAAAATAATGTATTTAAAAAGTTTTTTTATTATTTTTCTCGAGTTATTTTGGTGTTCTGATATATTTTCTCGTGTTAATGTTTTGGGACCCAATCCTAAAGTGTTCTGCAACCAGACAAATGCAATAACATTACATGCTAGTGTTTATTTTAGGATAAAGAAATCCATTTAAAAATATTAAAATATGCTTTTAAAATTTATATAAAAAGATATGAAAGTAACAATTGAATATTGTATTGTCACCCGACTTACGTCGTTTTGCAGAATCTTGTCATTTTATGATGTTGGGAAAATTAATGTTGCAAGATTTGAGGACGCAACAAACTAAAGAAATGTCTGTAGAAAGAAATCTCGTTCAGGGTTGCCGGAGCCATGTTTCCAACTGTATTATATTTTCAGTGTTGATTTGAATGTAGGAAAGTTCGCCTCCAACACTGAAGAGAACTATCTGACTTGAAAGAACCCCAAACCCATTATCTACTAACATTAAAAAATATAATTACACTAACTAAAAACTCTTTTATCTAATATTTTCTTAGGTTTGCGCTCAGTAAGTGTAAGTAATGTCTTCGATAAGTGTTTTAAATTGTCGAGGCATCTATTGCTCAGGCCAATAAGAGTTTTAAGTTTATTGTCTCTCCTGACGTTTATTTTGAAAACTTTTAGTTCATTTCATTATTCACGATAAATTTCTTAAACACTTCCTTGCACTATAACGATAAAATATTCTTAACTTTTATTCCATATATTTTAGTTACAACATATCCTCATAAACAAATTAGCTACAAAAATTGATTACCCTTTCTCATGTTAAATTGCGAAATTTATATTATATCCTGTAGTTTCATTAGTCAAATGAATCGACTGTGTAGACCTTAGTTGTGCCCTACAAGGTGAAAAAATGTTTACTTTCTTCCGAAGCTACCAAAATTAATTATTAATACTGAATTACAACTGAAAACTCTTTCACCATCATTTGAAAATTATGATTTGAAATTTTAAAAGCTGGGCACATTTATATAGGTGACTGATAAAAGAGATCGTACTGTGTTACAAAATTAGGGAAAAAGAAACTATAGAATATCTCTAACTGAAAGACTAATATGAAACAAGGAGCTTTTGTACGGAACAAAACAATGCTTTGAACTACAACTCCTTTTCACAGTTCAAAGTAGAATTCTGTTGTTAACAGCACTTCGGCAACGCTTTTGATATCTGATGTTTTCATCAAAGATTCATAATTAATAACATGAAATTCATTTATACAGAGAAATCTGTAGAGATGAAAAGTATCGTGTTGATTCTTGGAAAACAGCAATACTATTCTAACTACAGTAACCAGGAAAATAAACAACATAACCATATTGTGATTCTTCCGCAAATGTTACAGAAAATAGTTTTAGTTTATAGGTTTACAAAGAGCTTTGAGGTTTGATGGCATTTGTTAAATCTAAATACATATACAGAAAATGTTTCAATAGAGATTATCTTCTTTGCAATAACTACTTTCTTGTGTGTGTATAATACAAGCTGGAAACTTGATACCTTGCGAAACATTTCCTACAATTCTTATATTATATTTCTCTCAAGTTGCCTAGTGTTGGTTTTTTGTGCCTACATTAGAAGCATTTCTTTTTTATTGGAATAATTTTGTGCAAGAGTGAGGGTTTGTATAACTAAATATTATTTATTTACACTTTCTATATAACGTTCATTACATGGAAGTGAATTTACATGAACGGATGTTGGATAATGAATTGAGGCAATTAAAATGCGTGGATTTTGCTCCGCTATTTGAAAAGCTCACTTTCTACATTTCAGTTTTCTTCAAATAAATTAAGCGAGTAAACTCAGTTTTCAATGTAAGAAACTTTGCTCTGGTTTACGTTTCTAATTCCAATAATATTATTAGTGTATTCCTTTCTATCTGCATCAGCAGATTTAGGAAATACCGAGCATAGGGTAAAAAGTTGCTCCAATATGCTCAATATTTTAATAATGTTGCACTGTCTTGTCCTTCATATGTTCACAGTCAAAGCAAGTCAATCAGCTATTTTTAAATGTTTAATAGGGCAACTTGTTAAAGGTTTGAAAATTACAGTGTCACTGATTTCATTGGCGTTCGGAAGTATTTTTC
This sequence comes from Lepisma saccharinum, assembly GCA_022664845.1. Classification (NCBI taxonomy): domain Eukaryota; kingdom Metazoa; phylum Arthropoda; class Insecta; order Zygentoma; family Lepismatidae; genus Lepisma; species Lepisma saccharinum. The sequence goes on along the minus strand of JAGDQP010021678.1, from coordinate 5,046 downwards.
CACTGTGCCATTGTTTAGGGTAGAAAATAAATATTAGTCGCTTGGGGCTATATCTGGCGAGTCTGAAAGATTAGGAAGTAGTTCATATATCATCTTCGCTTAACTGCTCATTGCTTTCCACAAAGACACCAGTTTTCGTATCTCGACGTTAGAGTACATCACGAACTCCCATATCAGTTAGTAAGTATTGAAGATTCGTATAATTATGCCTGATCATTCCCAATGGTATTAGAATAACAAAATGGTGTATTATTGTGTGCCATTCTAAAAAAAAATCAACGAAATTCAGAGTACACCGTAAAATATGATTACATGTTACATAAATCGCTTATTTTTGAAGGGCCTCTTTTAATAAAATCCAAATTGTCGGTAAACAACGAAAAACTGTTTATTTCTTAAACATCTGAAATAAAATAAAATTTAAATTGTTACTACGATTTTAGATATCGTCAGACCTCTCAATTATTTTTGGTGACATGTTGTCTTAACAGTGAAACCTTTTTGTCATTGTTTGAAAGTCGCTGATATGAGGAATGTCATAAACAAAAGGTGCAAAATAATGATAAGACAGATGATGTTCGCAAGTAAATTGTTAGTTTAAGTTAAAAAAGAACATGTTTGATGTACACTATTGTGTATTGAAACAAACTATATTTAAAATACATATACATTTTATCAGTCAAATATAGCAATACACGTTCGGTTGTGGACCTGAAACAAATCAGACTGGTACCGTAACAAAAGTAAACATTTGAGTCTGCACCTGAAAAAAACAACGAACATACAATTAGCCTACGATATGAAAGCAGAGAATATGTAAGTTATTCGTTTTGGAACAGCAACAAAACGCAAGACGTTTCCTTTTAAGGTTATACGTTGCGGTGTCATTTTGTCTCTACAATCATATTGTTGGTTTGAGCAAGATATTGATTGTGAACCTTTGTTATGTGAAAAAAATATCCATGAACAGATAGATCACCCATGCCAACTAAAAATGTAAATAAAGGTAAGACCCTTGTCTTATTAAAACGATTAATAATTCCATTATTAGAGGTGTTTAGTATACCAATTCTAGGTTCAGATATTACGAATAGGTAAATATTACATCTACACACAATAATATTTACTACGTACACCACATGATATCAACACAAGGCCACCAACGTTTCCCTTCTTTTAAGACTCAGATCAAATATTTCACAGGTAGAGAGCCTAGATATAAGTGATGTTATTAAAAACTAATATTATTACACCCTTTATTACACCTTCAGACAGTAGACTCCTGTCAAACATAGACTATTTCAGTCGAGCATTAATCTACTTACTTGCAAGGCATTCCTGTTTTCCGGGCTTCCACAATGTTTCCTTTATAGTTAACATACTCATCTCCACGAATTCTTTCTTTCTTTATGCGATTGACTTTGTAGCTCATAGGCTTACGAACACCTTTCTTACTCTTTTTAAGTACTTCTAAATCAGCTTCATTAGCACTTTCACCCTCACTATCTGACATTGTTCACGTCACTACGACAACAGACCACTGTCTTTAAACAAAATGTTTCACATACAACTACAATGAAACTTGCTTTGCACAATCACAGTGTAAATGTACACATAACCTGAGTGCTGCGACTGCTCAGCAAACTGTACCAGAAAACAAATGACTGTGACCAACACAACAGAACACTAAACTAATAAAATAAAGTGCTGCCACAACACTGTCTTTTAGTGGTTCCTAGTGGAGCAACAAGACTTTTAGTTATGAAACGCCTCTTGTAAGAGACAAGAGGCCTTTCTTATATAAACGCATATTTCATATGGTCTAATGGCAGTATTGGAGCACTTGGAGAAGAGACCTTTCATAAGCAAACAATATATGGAAGCATTAAGATTCGATTTTCACACCAAATTGGATTTATTAAAAAATGTGACAAGAATTCTTTCATAAATAAGTGATTCATATCCTGAGAAGGTGAAAATAAAGAAGCCAGTGGATTTATATCTAGACAGGAAGTTTACGCTTTGTAATAAACATTTGGTATGTAAGAGGCATGTGCAAGTGCAAAGCCGGAAGCTGATTAAATTGATCATAAGCTAGACAATAAAAGGAAACATTTATTTAATAAGGAAAAGTTCAAAATAATTTCAGGTTTTCATAATAGAAGTGTTTTCTTTCTTTTTTGTGGAACGTATTAAGATTTACTTTCCATTTTAAAGTATCATACTATTCCTTATTATTCCAGTCATTCGTAATTAAGAGTGATTTATTTATGTTCCATGAGTGAAGATAGTACTGGTTATGCATGGAACTCTTGCGCAAGATAAATCGATAGTGGATTACCATTTTAATCCATCGGATTGATAATGTCCTACGGACGAAACGCATAGTTTAAATTTTAATTTAACAAATGCAGACTACAGGAAAGGAAGGTACTCTGTCAAATTTCTTGATTTTACAGCAGAGTATTTCAAAAGTACACATATTCAGAATTGCATTTACCTGAACATCAAATAAAGATTTGCTTCTAAAACAAAGGTTTAATGTCCTCATAAGACATTTAATTGTCGAAAGCATGCAATCAGAAAAGCGGATAGACAAAAGAAGCCCATTGGACCTGAAGTAAGATGCCAATCCGGATTTAATTCCAGAAAAAGGAAGGCTGAAGAGAAGTTAGTCAGGATGAAAAAAAGTGTTTCACGATCATTTTTTTTTACTTACTACCTATTTGCATATTTTACATTCATGGACCGCAGCGAATGCATAAACATATCTAGGACATCATCTCTAAGACTTAAAAACAAGGTTAAATTTGATTATTAACACAGGCAAGAATTGGATAAATAAATGACAATATGTACAAAGAATAATTACAGTCGAAAATACTAAGTAAGATACCATGAAGAAAACTAAGTAAAGTATTAAGCAATATTAAGATATCGCAAGTAAATGAAACTCTGTTTTAGAAATTTCTTCTGTTAACTATAACCGAACCTTTACGTATTCATAATGGTACACTTCGCATAAAAAAAATTGCGACAGCAAACGCCGTGCAGCTAGGCAACCCAAATGGCACCTTCTTATCCCATAATCGTGTCTGGTAAACAGACCCCCTCTTTCTCTTTCCTTCGTCTCGCCCATACTAAAATCAGCAAACATCAAGAGCACGTTTTTGTTTTTCAAAATAGACATATATTAGTATCGATAAAATGAAAGAATAAAAGCGAGACGAATCAATATACATAAGTTGATGCAGGGAGAAATATAAACACACAGTGAAACATTGAAACCGATGAACGTCTGTTAGACAGAGGCAGAGATATGAGGGAGAGAGAGAGAGAGAGAGAAGAAGAAGAAGAAGACGTAAAGATAAAAATATGGAATTTGAACATAGTAAAAAGATTAGGTTCAGTTCCCACACAATAGAGTTCGCTTCCCACAAATCTAACAGCAAGAAGTGACTTTTGGACTTTATATTTGTTCATCGCTCTTTGAATATATAAAGGGTTATTCAAAAATTTATTGTCACTTTGAAAATGGAAACCAAACTTGGTGGTCAGATTAAATACTCATGATTTTCCACTGAAATTCCAGAGTTTTGAGACACATTTAGGATAATGTCAAAAGTGTAACACACATGCTTTTTCGCGAGGGGTTCGGTTGCAAATTCGGTGAAGCTTATTAAATATATTGGTTGGGAATACTTTGTAATCAGGAATTCCGCCAGGATTTCTTGATTGGGGTGTGTAAAGTCAAAATTGGGAGGGTGGACTAGAGTTTTGCACGATTTCTATCAAAAACTTCGGGGTAGTCTCCAGAATCGACAGTCCCACAGGGACCGGGGTCTGGCGGAATCACTGATTGTAACAAACCATGTAGATACCATAGGCCATACCTTCTATTCTAGACTACGAATGCAAAGTGAACATAAAATGAAAATGAATGAATGATAATTTTTCTGCTTAATTTCTATCAGAAAGAACCAAGATTATAATTCCAAACTGTATCAAAATGCAAAGTTACAAATGTTCAAAAGCAAAATTAGCATGTTCCTTATAAGCATAGTAAACTTTACATGTTCCACATTGCAAACGTAAAAAGAAGAAACACATGTAATATTATGTTGGCAAATTAGAGCATGGAAACGAATTTCGTGCCAAACGAATATAAAAATAATTATTCTCTTGAAATGGCTAAAAAAGGGGGCATTTGCTACTCATGTCTTAACATTTGTCAGTTCTGGACATGCCACTATATATTCCACCTATTGCGAATATAACGTTCTAATAATTACAACACTAATGAACTAGTGTTTATAACAATTCGCACAGATGGAATAAACACGGCAGAGCTGAAAAGGTTACCGACTGATTCGATGTAGATTTGATGCCCCATAAGATGGAGAGATTTTAATTATTTCATTGTGTTTGAACAGTGTTTATTTCAGGTGTGACCAGGATCGGAGATGTTACCCCGAGAACACGAAAAATACGACGTCAAAATTCCCAGTTAAATAGATTTTCCAGACCGGGTGAAGTGGGTTACCGGGTCACTCATGTTTGGGGCAATCCCTATCACCGGGTCATCGAAAGTGGCCGGATTTGGCTGTGGAATACGCACAAACAGAGAGAGTGTGTGTAAATTAAGAGAAGAAATAAACATGAATAGAAGAAGAGGTAAAAGAAGAGAAAAAAGCAACGAAGACACGATAACAATACATCAAGAAAGAGAGGAAGAGAGAAAGTTCAATGAAAAATATGAAAAGTACATTATCATTATGCTAAACAGCACACACACCTGTTTACTCGGATTCTGACCAGTGATACTTCGTTAAGTTCTCCACAGTCCCGAGATGAATCTTTATTTGAATACTTCAGTGTTTGCGAAAAAGAAACTGATTGGTGGGGAATCGAACTCAGGTTTTCAAATTAGAAGTCCAGCACGATAGTGATACTCCACAGGCGACTTTTTCTATATCGTGCTCAACAAATGCTATAGTGTTTGTTTCTACGAATAATAACATGAAAATGGATACTTCATATCAATGT
>JAGDQP010021677.1:0-31443 GCA_022664845.1 Lepisma saccharinum | reverse complement strand
TAGAAGTGGAAAGAGGCGAAGAAGACGCTGTAGGGCCCTCTTTGCGGCGTCTTGTAGATGTGTCTTGAAGAGGAGGCGCCTGTCCAGTTCCAATCCAAGGTAGCGTGCTGATGGTGAATATTCAAGTGGAGAATCAAAGAGTTCAAGGAGAGGAGGGGGTGGGGAGTAGGTTTTTGTGAAATGAACAACTTTGATTTTGTCTGAATTAAGATTGATACGCCATTTTGCTGTCCATGCTTCGAGTTGCTCGAGGTGTTGTTTGGCACATCTATGTGCGAAACGAAGATTACGATGCGAGGCAAAGATGGCAGTATCGTCTGCGAAAGTTGCTAGTACTGTGTGAGGATGGGTCGGGATATCAGAAGTAAAATTATCGCAATCGGTTTTAAATCTACTTATATACTGATGACAGAATTCAAATCTGGCAAAATTGTGGACATTGGCCCAACGATCTAGTTTACATATCTATGTCAGTGTTTACATTTTCAATAAATATTTACTGTCACATCATACTTAAATGTACTGTTTGCAGTAAGGATGCTTTATTTATTTTATCAAAACAAATTTGGCAGCAACGTTAAAATAATCGAAAAGAGATGCTAACTCGGATGTACCTATCTGATTTACCCCAGTACAAAAAGACGTGCTTTGTGTTGATCTGTATAATGGTATGGAAGCAAGTAAAATGTTTATTTTATGTAATTTGTTAGCAACACTGATAACTGCGGCCTCCGGAACACTTCTATGGCCTGAGGTGCCTAATGCATGTGTATGCAAAATTTGGTGTAAATCAATCGACGCGTGTAGATTCAGATAAGCTAATATACTTGTGGAGTTTGCAGTTTTAAGTAGGTTGGCAATACTGACAACTGGAAGCTTGGGGGTCGGTACACAATTGTTATATTTTGTCGACTAATGTGGATGTCTAGTTTGCTGCCTTTACTTCAAACTGTTTAAAGAAATTGAAATTTAAAAAAAACATGGTTGGCAGCACTGAGAACTCGGTAACTCGTAGTACTCTGTTACCTGAATGTTTGATAACATATCTAGGCACAAATACGAACATTTTAATAACATATCCATGCATAACTCTCCGGTAAAAGATACAGGGTGAGTGAACAAAGGTTCTGCGAAAAGAACTCTCATAAGAAATACATAGGGAGAATATTTCAGTTATCGTTTATTCAAAATTGGTGATGTGGAAAGGGATGGGAATGTTTCATTGCAGGCGTAACAACGAAGATTTTAAAGGAAAATTAATGTAAATCAGTTCAGCAGAAATTGCCTGGTGAGTGGACAAAAAGCTTGATGAAACTATTTTAAATATATAGATTTTTAAAACGTATATTCCAGTTGTTGGTTATTAGAAAGACTTAATTTTTCCACTATTTAATTTTGTTAATATTTTCGACAGCAAACTAAAGCTTACACATTACACAGTATGTAAGTAATGCCATCGAATTTGATTACACAAACTGATTTTTTATTGCAAATCACAGCGATGCGTTTGCAAAAGAATACTCCATTTTTTATTTTTTTTATTTTTACAAATTAAATAATTGGAGGTGACAGCAAAATGCCGAAATAATATATTTTCAGAAAGCGGATATATTTCTTGTAGCGTTTGCCTTACAATATAATGATCAAAATATTTTATTCGAAGTAATCAGAAAATAACATTAAGTGCTGTTTAAAAATCTTAAACTGTATATGTTGTGAACTCTTCTTGCTGGAGATAGTGCACCAAGTATCTTAATATATACGGTATTGTTTTTTTTTCAGCATTTGTACACACAGTGACGCGAGAATATGTTTACACGTGGGCAGTAGCACTGGTGATTTCTACGTGTGTAACACATTCTCCCAGTTGCAGTCAAGAGTTTTCTTACTATTGAAGATGTTGAACTCACCGACACCCACCGTCTAATGGATACACACTACTGGAGTTCCAGAATATATGCTCAGGAAGGGTAAGAATAGTCGAATAATTTTGCAGTTGACAGTACGACTAGCTGCTACCTTGTAACTCTCAGGTTATTTTAAAGGCCGAAGTTATCGACACGACAGATGAGATTATCTGATGTTGCCATGTGAGAGAGCTGTGTGATGAACGTGTCTCAATACGAATGGTGTTGATATTGTTTACGTTGCTTTCGATTGAAAATGTTTTCGGCAAGGAAATACACTTCTTCGTATTTGTTTTATAAATAGAGATGTAAAAATTAACATTTTCCTTGATATCTATCTGGGTTATGAACATAATTCTACGAGTGGGAAAAGAAAGCATTCACTAATGTCACAGCGCTATCAGCATTAAATTAATTATTCATTGGATGAATCAGTGATGGGTTAGCAATACTGACAACGTCAGATCTGGGCGTATCATTCAATGCCAGAGTTGTTTCCTACTAGTGTCGACGAGTATTCACGGGAAATTTGGTTTGGATAGGACGAATAGTGTATAATCATTTGCAACATCTGTATTTTTAAGTTGGCAACACTGACGAATGTAAGTGAATTTAGTCAAATCCTTTACGGGAATTGTACATCATGCATAAATATTGTATGCAATCTTTTCCAGCCCTATCTACATTAGTTAATGAGTTCTTTTGATTATGATCTATATAAATGAGTATATATACGGCGTTTGTTATAAAGACCATTTTGTTGTTCAGCCAGATGAAATTAGGTAATAATGATAACGTTTACCTGTACAATATCTTGAACGTTGAGATCCTTTGGAAACATCGGAAATCTCAACACGATTTCACCTGGTTGATCACTCAAGAATAGGCAACAATTTGTGACATAACTACATGATACTTATACATAAAAGTAGCGCTGTGCTAGAACCTTTAGACGAATAACGAATAAAAACAAATACATTCTAGTTTCTCTTAAAATAAAGAGAATCAGTATTCTGTTCGAACTAACTTTATTTACACTTATCTTAAGTGTTTAAAGTTCACCATTGAATGTTTACAAAGTGCACAATCGCTTGTATTTATGATGCAGAACTAAGGTTGCCAACTCGAAACAGTTCATAAACGAACTATTTTGATTTATTACAGTTTGTAAACCGGATGCACAACACTTGTTTGTTGAGATTTTGGTATTTTGAGGATTGCATCTAATCAGGATACTGAACATGCAACACTATGAATAATTACTACACTCCCTTCACTTGAGTTAAAGCGACATACAAAATTTAACAATGCACTTTGTGTTTCTTATAACGTCAAATGTCTAGCATGATAGTGACGAAATACAATTAATATAGCACTTTAAACTCAAATTACCAAATGGAATTTTATTTCTTTAGTACCCATTAACTGAAGACATCTTAACCATTGACAACAAAATGCTTTGAAAGCAAAAGTTATTATTCTTTTCTAATGTTCGAGCTAATCTTACCATAGAAAAATATGTGGTGTATAGAAAAGATAACTGAACAATATAACATAAAGAAATATATCTATGTCGACTAGAAATTACAATTTGTGGGATTAATGATTTAGTATTTAATGTGTCGTGGTTCGTGATCCATCTAGTGTCCATTCGATCACTAATGCGTCTCTCTGTAAATTCCATTATGGATAAAATTTATATATACGGATGAATATAAAGCGTTATGATATGTAAAATGTAGTTTTCAAAGTGAGAAACAAAAGTAATTACTTGTGAGGGAAAAAGTACTAGTAGATATTTTCGGTCCAAAATAGTTTGAAATTTATCCACAATTATGAAGCACTCTATTCCAGTAAAAATTAAACCGCACGATTTGTAAGTAAGTAAATATGATCTTATTCAGAATTGACAACAATAGTCTCACCAGACCCGGAATAAACTACAATTAGAATTTATTAACTTTAAAATTTATAAAATCTTTATATTTAAACCTTTACTTAAATGTCCTTTCCACATTTTCCCCTTATAACTGGACAATAGGCGTCTAGTTTGAGCTTACAACCGGACACCTGACAATTGCCCTAAAGCCGGACTGCCCGTTTGCAGTTGGCAACTCCATGCAGAATTGATTTCAACATAAAATAATCATTTTTGTCTTCCCTTTTCTATGAAATCTTAATCAAAATAGTAAAACTCAGTTGTTGAGTTTTTTTTTAAAAAAAAAACATAATTTTGAAACATTATGTGTAACAATAAATAAGGTCTAGTATATGTTGTAATCTTGTAGTTGGATGTAGCCGCATTAGTGAAAGGCTTCAAAAATCCACAACTATATTAGAATCAGGAGACTGAAAAAAAAAACATAAAATATCAGAATACCCATTTATATCATTACAAGTAAACCAGAACTAAGTTATTAAACTTGCAAACTGAGGTAAGATTATGCTTTTCAGACTTTATATTTAGTTTGAGCATTGAAATATTTTACATAGAGAAAGCAAACAATACAGAGGCCAGCGAGAAAGTAAACAAATTTGAATACTTGGAGCATACGTAACAAACAAAATTGAGGTCACGGAAAAAATAAAAAGTCGCGTAGTATCGGGGAACGCATGTTTCTATTCAGTCCAAAAACTTCTAACATCGTGATTAATATCAAGGAAATTGACATTGAAAATATAAAGAACAGTTATTCTGCCGGTAATACTTTTCGGTTGCGAAAGTTGAAGTACGACCCTAGCAGATCAACATAAATTAGGTGTGTTTGAAAATAATGTTTTGAGAAAGATATACGGACCGAAATGGGACGAGATAACTGGAGAGTGGAGGATACCGCATAATTTAGAACTGCACGGATTGTACGACTCACCAGATGTTGTAAGAGTAATGAAATCGCGACGACTAAGATGGGCAGGTTGTGGAGTTTGGATGGGGGAAAATCGAAGATTATATTCTATCCTGGTTGGAAGGCCGGATGGAAGGAGATGATTGGGAAGACCAAGACGTCGTTGGGAGGACACTATTCGAAGAGATACTCGAGAAGTAGGTGTTCGTGATGAAAATTAGCTTGATATTGCCCAGTATAGAATCCAATGGCGAACGTTCGTTACTGCGGCAATGAACTTGCAAGTTCCATAAGCCATATAGTTAGTTAATTGAAATCTTTTACAAACTGAAAATACCTCCATTTTGTTTCTTATACCAAAGTAATAGACAATAATTTTGCATAGTTATCCTAAAATATGTTTGAGAAGAAAGGAGACAAGAAATAGGTTTGTGTTTCTACGGCCAATGAGTGTTGCGGAAGAGAATAGCAGAACATCTGGTAGCCTTGCGCATCATGTATACGGAAACAAAATAAATAACACAAAAAGTTGCTACTAAAGGAAATCAACCTTACGGTTAGGTAAAAGCGAAATATATCCAACCCCAGAGAGTAGCACGATTTGCTTCATATGTCCTTTTTTTTACCCTTTATTCGTATTTGTTTCCCTTTTAGAAAATTCCACTGGATTCTAAAAAAAATAAACCTATGGAATTCAAAGTTACAGAGATGAAAGTCCTTACCCAATTCCTTTTCATATAAATGTTTGCTTGTTCAAAGTTCTTGAGTTTTATAAACGCAAGTGTTTACAGGAATGATCGACGATCATACAGTTATTTTACCAAATTGAAAGTTCCATTGGAGAGGAAAATTTTATATTGTCGAATACGTATAACAATATTCCAATTCCTTTTGTTAGAAAAAGAAAACGTTGCAGATGGGGTTGAATTTCCGTTCAATCTTGTGACTCTTTATGACATTATATCAATTTTTTTACACAGCTATACTAAATACTAGAGAACCAGAGATAATAATAATGGAATCTTCAAAATCGTAACTCTCCAAAAATAAGAAAGATGGCAGATAGAAACGTAATTCTTTTTAGAGAGTTTCACTTCATCTTACTTTCTCCGTAAATGGTTCTCGGTCCATCATAAAGCGAATTGAATATAAACTTTTTCTCTATTGTAAATGCATGCTGAAAGCTTGAAAGTAATGTATACCACATTATTTAAGGGAACATATCGTGGTACTAAAACTTAGTTGTTTGGAAACACATATCTCAAGAATTAGTGCATTGTACAAATATCTGTAGTAATTTTTGCTGTCCACTTGTAATTCTTGTAGACTAATGAATATGTTCTCACTGTAACTGTCATGAAGCAACTAAAGAGTCAATGAAATTAAAAGATGTTACCCAAACAAGAGAATAGTTACAATAAAAAAATGAAATTGTGGATGACAATTTTCCACTTTTCCCACCTTCCATGTACAAACGGAACTTTTGCCAATATTAATCTGGTTTATTATTATACTCTCTTTCTTTAATCTAGTTGCACAATATTGTGAATTTGTGAAACAGGATCGCTGTTTCTTTGGAAGAATTCTGAAATACTGATTTTTTAAATACAATATTGGTAAATACACATGACATACTTATATTCATACAAAAATAACGTATGTTTGTTATCTTACAAGTAACTAGATTTTTTAGTTTCTTTATAGTGTTAATTAACAAAAATCAAATTTTGCAAAAATACTTTAGTGTCATTTCAAATAGCCTTTACAAAAGTACCTTTGTATTGCAAGTTACTTTTTTTAATCAATCTGTCAAAGTAAGATTCCCCCCGTTACACACTAAATAATAATAAGGTAACGGAAATGAATATCGCCATGTAGACACTGAAGGGCATAATTTTAGTTTGAGAAATTACCGTCAGAGTACATGACCTGTTTCTTTGTGAGCATGCTTATTGGTTTTGTATCAGCGGGCTGACGCGTTCCTCGGAACAGCTCGTTCCATTAGCTCGACTTAGGCCTTGTTGAAAGAAGATACGCTGAGTACCTGAAGCGACGAATACCTCACAAATATTCTCATATTCTTTTTGGTAAGTAAATGTTCCATTCTCTTTGTTTCTTACTCATGAAAGATCAATATTTGTGTTGTCACATAAGATTTTAGATCATTACAAGCGATACAAAAAATGTGTTTCTTCTCAATAGTATGAAGTACAGGAACGTTTAACAAAAATAGTGTAATGCTGGCAATACCACCACTCATGCTTGTTAGGAATATCGTCAGTTGGAAATATTGACTTCTTTGCAAGTTGAAGATGTCCATATTACCATTCTGCATTTCTGAATACATTTGAATAGGCAATCATAGCTAGATCATAGAAAATATTTAATGCCTATATAGAAGCATTTTTATTTCTGTTCACGTGTGTTTAGATTTCAGACATGTAAAGGCTTATTGTTATTGACGGTGAATAAAAGAACGTAGAATGTACTTTATGATTTAACATTATCAATAAATATAAAAGATTGCAAACACATGCTTTGAGAGTATAACGTAATATGATTCTTCTGAAAACCGTAAGCGGTCTAGAAACCTCTAATCTAGACGATGAAGTTACAGGTTCAATATCTGAGAACTATAAACGTAGAGATGGATCGCCAGCATAGATTCCTACACATAATGAGGAACGTAAGAGATAATTACAAACTCCGAGAGTAACTTATTCTCAAAGTGTGTAGCTGAGACTTTGTGGAAGAAAAAAGATCAGCGGCCAAATATTTGTATGAAACCGTTTAGCACCAAGGGAATTATTGTAGAACGGGAAATGATGGTAGAGTTTTAAGAATCTTCAGAGGAAAAAACACTGACTCCTAATAAAATGGAAGGTTCAATACCTATAAAGTAGATGCTGCATCAGCTAGACAACAAGAGAGAATCATATTATCGAATGCATGAGTCAAGATAATACGAAGGAGTGCCATCAGAAAGGCAATTTTATGGTGATTATGAAGTTTTATTGGCAACAAACAAGAAAGCAATTCCTGGGTTCTATGTATGGAATGCAAGAAATGGTGCAAGAATGCAACATATGGTTCCACGAGAACTGTGACTCAGGGAAATATTACAGTGCTTGGAGTGTGAGGAGGAGTGTTGGACGAAGAGCAGGTGTTACTTAACACATGCAATTTTACTGCATAACTTCTTTAATCTTTATTATGTTCCTAGCGATTATTTATTTTCTAATTTTACGTTAAAAGCTTGTAATTGAAATGTATTCATGTATGTTAATATAAGCATTTGTAGGGAGTGATAATGTTTTCAGATGCTTGGGATGTCACCAGTTTATATAATGTAATAAAAACAGTAAACTGTAGGTTGTTTCTAATATTAAAATTTCACCTGAGGATTATTTTAGCACATGGTCTTACGTAGTTGATGTAGTGCTTACTTTTTATCTGCGACTGAAAATGAATTAGTTATTTTAAATATCCAAATTGGTCGCAATATTAGCTTCCTTTACCCTACCTGAGTCCCTCCTAACTGCCACGAGTAGAAGAAATTGTTTGTTACTAGCTTAATTGATTCCTGCTTAAATGACAATTATGAACCTTAAATGCTGTTCCAAATAACACATTAATTACATTTCACAACAATATTGTATCCCAAACAAATAAAGCAATGTGAACACTGTGAGATTTTTTTTTTTTTTGCAATTGCTAAAATGTATAAGTATTTCTCACCGTAGTTTAGTATCATTTCCATAAAGACCAACAGCTTTTAATAAACACGGGCAATTGGGCATGTCTGTTATCCTGTAATTAAATGAAATGTGCCTCTCTAATCTACTATATATTGTTAACACTTGTAAACAGTAAATCACTATCCACTCTGCTTAATCTCGTTCTAGGAACTTTTACGATTAATTCATCTCACGAAAATCGTATTTTCATCTTACACATATACATTGACTAAATGTATTTTTTCAGTCATGATTACATTTTTCTTTTATATTCTTTCAGTCATGATTATATTGCCTAGTATTGAACAAAACCGGGTTTTTAGCGCCCTGGGATGGTCTGCCTGAGATGCGGTACTTGGAGGGTGGAAACCAGGACATCCTAGCGTTTCTTCAAAACGATGCCCATATATAGTGCATTCTACGTATGGATAGATGACTTCATGATCACCAGGTTAAAAAAATGACACTTTCCTTTATGTTATAGATATTATCCCTATGTTCGTTAGGGGAAAGTTTTGATTTAAGATTCCAGGAACAATACGCGTTTCTGACACATGTATAGATATTTAGATGTTCTCATAAATGTGTACCCTCATAAAGGTTACGGTAAGTTACTAGCATTTTGTATGTTTAAATAAAATTATTTCCTACAATTTCTTAGAGTGTATCGCCGCACTAAACTCAATAAACAGGAAGTTACTCCTATTAAGAGGCACAGTGCGCTTTGTTAACAAATTACCGAACAAGATATAATTATCAGTGGGAAAGCCTTGAGCAACAATGAAGATTGCTTCGAATCAGTTTGCTAGTGCTCCCTGTTTTGAAGTCTGTTCATCTAACGTCTTTTTAATGAACATTATATTTTTTATTTATTTCTATTTTCAAAAATATTCTGCTTCACTGAAATGTGTTAGAATAGTCAGAGATGTAGATATTTTTTGTTTGTACGTAGTAATAAAAGTCACCATAAAATTCACACACATGGGTTAGAAAAGTCAGGTTAGAGTATATATTTATACACAATGAAAACCTTGATTAGTAAATTTACAGACATATGTTAGAAAATCAGGTGCTACTTATCATATTATTTTTATAATATGCGAAGCAAACAGCATCCATGAAGGCGGAGGAATACTGCGTCGATTCATTTGTTAATTTCGGATTCATCTCTAAGACATTATTTTCGAAATTACTGTGATGATCTTTCCTTACCCATTCAAAAATAAAAACACACCAATAACGAACAAAATAGAAAAACAAATATATTGATCTTCGTTATCAAGCATCTAAAGCTTATTATAGTGGACGTTTAGTTGCATATTGAATTTCCCTCTTTCGTCCGCTTCACCTCTTTCAGCATATAATCGAGGAATGTCTGTTACCCGCTTCACCGTGTTAAGAAAAATGAGACTGGGATTTCCAAACGGATCCTTCTTAAAAGAAAATGAAATTGAGAGTTCATTGTATCATTTTGTAATACATTAGTAAGATTTTGCTATTCTAAACCGTCTTCTAAATCCAGAAACACAGTGTAATATCCGTGCTTAGGAACAATATTTTGTATCTGATATTTCAAGTTGTTATGAGTTTCAACTTCCGATTATTATACTTAAAGACAAAGTTGTTTTGACTTAACACTAATTATACTTACAAGACAACGTTCCGCGTAAGAATAATGATCGTGAGTAGTGTTGTAACCCCTCTTGATGACCCGACAAGAAAGGTTTCGTCCAGTACAAGAGCTAGGTCCTCCATCTAAGCACAAACCAAAATGTGCGTTTAATTCTGTATCTACGAATAAATGATATGCATTATTTACTCTCTTACTTATCACCTACTGAAGGCAGTCAGTCTACTATAGAAACAATAGCATACAGGAAACAAAAATGCTCGGTTGATATGAAACAAAATTTCGGGCCTCCTAGTTTAGTTAGTCAGCCAAGACCAGAGAGGTAAACCCAGGAATTGAGCCACGATTTTCAGTTTGGGGGATGCAAAGTCAAAGTTAGGAGGGTGTAAGTTCAGTTTTTCATTGTTTCTGTCGATTCATAGCCAGAAAACGTTTTGAGGTTAGGGTTGCGCTCGAGGATTTGAGCAGATAACACCCCAACAGAAGGGTATGGCGGAATAACTGGATAAACCTTATTCAGAAATTACGTGTACATTTACTAAATTTCATGCTTCATGTAGTTTGTTTCTGCTCAGGCGTATTATATGTATTGTACGGTTCTGGATAAACCACTGTACTGCAATTTATTTACAATTTCACTAAAAGACGAATATGTAAGTTACATATTAATCAACCTGTTTATCCCGGCGTTTTCAGCCAAACGTATCTGGAAAATATATACATAAATTAATGTTTTTTATTTCGGACTCCTCGTTTCAACACATTATGGTTTATCATATAGATTTATTATTTAAAAGTAACTTTATGTTTTATATTTTTCGAAACTTTCTTACAAGTTTAAGATATAGTAACATTAACTCCTCTCGTCATAATATTAACACGTAGTTTCCATTTATTTTACCAGATATTAACAATTTCACATGGATAAACAATGACAAGTCCCCCCTTAGGTTGCTTCGCTTTAAGAAAGCATATGAATTTATGAAAATTGTAAAATCTTTATAATATCCTGGTACTATTTTGAATTTATAATAGAACATCTATGTGACAGATGATAATGTGGTATAATTTGAAGGGAACAACACTACTGTCAGTTGGAGCGAAATTTAACGGTCAAAGGTAAAACATTAAAAATCGTAAAATTTTGGTGAATCTTTTGGGTCTTTTTTTTTAAGTGTTTAAAGAAAACTTAGAATCCGGGGAATTTTTACAAAAGAGAAAAAACGGAAAAAGTTTCTGCCTTTTGAGAGAAATATTGAAACGGGAACCTGACAGCACTGGCTACAAACGACACTTTTTCCAGTTATTATAAGGATTATGTGGTACACGAAAAACTGTTATTGACATCCCAGATGCATAGCTTTCAAATATGGTGTCGGTTCAAAATGACGGACAACGATCATATCTCAAAATAGTAACACTTGCGTTGAAACAAACCGATTTGAAGTTTCTTTTATCGAACAAGTAAAGGTAATAAAGTTATATCTCAATTGTACTCGGATTATAACGTACAGACATCCAGGAATACAGTTACATCCAAACGATTTAACACAACTAAGCAATCTTGGTCCACGAGTGTTATCACACGGGATCGCAATGCGGAACCCGAATTTGGTACTCGCGAATAACCAACCTGACAGGAACTAACTCACATGATTCTCTACCGCAAAAGGGATTCATTCCAGTCGCGCCAATGGAATCAACGGACTCCCTGTTCAATGCAGGCCGATCAGACGTCATTGAAGGACACTGCCATGAAAGATTGAAGGTCCGTAATCATTAAATGCTTTGGACACAGATCACAATTCTGTCACAATAGACATAAGTCATATTTACACTGCACCAACACATGGAATACTAAACATTCATAAAACAAAGTGGAACCACTAGTTCATCGCAGTGATTGTTCCCAGAAGCTAAACACTAATAAAGAAATAGAGAGGTAACATAAACATCACAACAACCATTTTTTTCAGCTTACGGACTCAGCAACAACCTCAACACAAAAACACTTCACATCACACCGAAAGAGTTAAGAACACAACTGCTAATCAAAATTAAAATATGGGCCCGTAAACAATGGAAATTAAAACGACGCCCATCCTTCAAGTCACTTTAAAATCACCATAAAAAAATAAGTCAAAAACAGAATCAAAATAATTCGATAAAGTTTGGCACAACGGCCTTTTTTAGAAATTCAATTTACTGCACATCCCACTAGCATACTGCAATTTAATAAAATCATTCTTACAAAACAGGACCTTTAGGGTCAGTCACTTCGGTGCAAGAACTGACTTAATTAAAACAACGTCTGGAGTACCACAAGGTTCAGTTTTATCACTGGCTCTATAGAATGTATGTGCAACGGATCTAACAACATCAGCACATATTGCAGCTTCTACATTCGCCAATGACTCCGCAACATTCGCTTCTCATCGCAATCTTCGTTATATACTTTCGGCACTTCAGTGACATATTAGTGACTAGACCAATGGGCTATAGATTAGCAAATTAAAATCAATTCATAAAAATCAACGGCAGTAATCTTCATTAAAAGACGTGGAAATCTTCCAGCACTCACACAAATTCAAAATGCAGATAATGTTCAACGTCAAATATCTAGAAGTTTATCTTGAATGCTGTCTGACATTCCACCATCACATTGATGACATAGGACAACGAGCATCACAAAGATTAATTTCACTCGATCCAATTCTGCGAAGCCCAAACTTATGAATAGAAACTAAGTTTCATATTTGCAAAATGGTGATCCGAGCCATTTTTCTATATGCTGTTCTATTCTGCAAATATGTATTCAAAAACTCCAGAGAGTGCGAAACAAAGCTACCAGGTTAATTACAAGACTACTTTGAGATATACGAATTAACTAATTAAATGAAGACTTGGACTTACCATATTTATACACTATCATCGATCTAAATTACAGAAATTTCTAGTATGATAATATAACACTTAAGCACAGAGGATTCTACAGTATTAGAACGACCACAACTCGATACCAAGTTCACAGTATGCCAAGACGAACACAGTAATTCAACCTTAACTCCGTCAGCTTCCACCAGCAGAGAAGCGATAGTATATTGAAGATATCACCTGAACTACGGGTTTGAATATAAATGTTTTTGAACGTCTTTAGGCATATAATGGATACGTGAGTTG
Source organism: Lepisma saccharinum (assembly GCA_022664845.1). Classification (NCBI taxonomy): domain Eukaryota; kingdom Metazoa; phylum Arthropoda; class Insecta; order Zygentoma; family Lepismatidae; genus Lepisma; species Lepisma saccharinum. The sequence continues at coordinate 18,143 of JAGDQP010021677.1, read as the reverse complement.
ATACGATGCGGTGACGTGTCGGACAGGGTATACGTTCAAGGTGCCATCTCATAATTTGCCTGGCGTGGCTGAGGAAAAACTCTGGAAAACCCTCAGTCAGGATAATCCGCCGCTTCAATTGAACCCACGTCCCCAATCCCAAGACAACGTTCTACCACTGAGCCATGTCCACACGCTGTTTGTACTACGAGTCAACCGAATCACAAGTCACGTTTTCTTAAATATTTTTTTTTTAAATAATAATAAATATTATTTTAAAAAGCACTTACCATCCGAGGGAATACATTTATATTTATATTCACATTTAAAGTCATGTGACACTTCGCAGTTGTCACATGCTCTAGGTTTTCCATCTGAAAATCAAAACATGCCATTCTCAATATTTGTTTCTATAAAAGAATGTGTATATATTCTAAAACACAATCCAGAGATGCGAAATATAAAATTTTCTAACGGAGAAATGCTTCTTCATTAGGAAGTATCTCATGTGTTCCTTTGTGAAAGTTGTTTTTTGAACTAAAATTAGCATAACAATAACTCTAAGCACTGCGATATAGGAACATGTTATACTTATATCATTGTTTAAGTTCTGAAAACATGTTTTATTTTAGTATTAAAAAATTGACAAAACTGTAAGTTTTATTCGATACATTGGGTTATAGAGATGCAAACAGTTAAACCGATAGTGTAATCAGGCGTCAATAGTATAGTCTCACTGTTTCCGGGAATTAGTACTGAACTATTGTATAAGGAATAACTATACATTTTTACATATATTTTTTATGTCATTTATAATATTGCATTTCTAAAACGGAGTCAACGATGAAAACTGGGTGCTTGGGTAAAGAGAATAACAACAGTATGTTTCGATGTGTTCGAATACTTATACTCAAAGTTTGGTGCGGATACGTCGAACGGTATGGAAGTAGTAAATATTTATTTTTAATTAATTTCCAATATTACCAACTATGGGGATGAAGTACTTCTATTATGTGTCGTAACTGAAAAGTGTGCGCCGAGGGGTTCAAAAATATAGAAACAATTAACATTTTATTTTCTTAAATTTATTGACAATACATACAACAACCTCCCTGGAAACACCCATATGAATCTTCCCAATACTTAATGCGCATGTTCAATTTGGTGCAAATCAGTGCGGATACGTCCAACGGTAACAAATATGATATCTAGAATTTTAAATATCTTTTGGCAACGCTGAGAAACTACGACGCCTATATGATATGTCACAGTACTTAATCAACACGCATGCCAAATTTGGTGTAAATTAATGCACACGTGTAGATTTGTATTGATAAAAGCATTCTATAGTTTAAATTTTAAAATAGAGTGGGAACGTTGGCAACTCGTATGCTACAGGTCTGGACGCTCAAAACTTTCTTTAACAGTCTTGAATGATGATTCAACTCAGCTTAGGACAGACACAATATGGAAGAATTAAAAGAATAAAGTTGGCCACACTGAGAAGTGGGATAGTTGCACAACGCTGAATATATCAAAAACATTTGTCACGGCTAGGGTTTAATTTGTGTGTATTTCTTCTTAATTACCTATATAACAGTAATTATTACTTAAGGAAGTGTTAAATCTATTACAAATGACTACCTTGAAAAGGAAAATATAGATAGAAAAAACGAAGGAATAGGTTTTTAAAAAAAGGGAATTTTTGCAAAATAAACGAAGTTTTTTTTTATTTACAACACTAGTTCGGCCACGATGTTAAGTAGGTTTTGGAGTTCATCTATTATATTGATACGTAGATGGTGGCTTTTAGCTAATTCGTAGATACTTGTTGCGATGTCTTCAAATTTGCATGTCATTGCTAGTTTATTCACATAACGTTCTTCTAATATCTTCATCAGAACAGTACTTCATTCCTCATTAATACTGGTTTGTTTGGTCTTTATGTCGTTGTGTTGGTTAGCAATCCATCTAACTTCTCTTATATGAGCCACCATGATTTAGTGCTGCTCTTCTTTACACGCAGCATGCTCTCTCGTACTATCAGGGTCAATCGCCCGTTCACAACAATCTTCCATTGCGTTGAATTGCAGCAGAGGCCACGGCATTAGTTTTAATGAATGTTCTTCAGTACTCATAGTTTTCCGTTCCTCACATTTTTCAATACAATGTCCTCTTTTACCAAAATTTCCAGCGATGCTGATACATTACCTCTATCATTTCTATATGAACCTCTTCCTCACCTTCGTGGTACCCATCGTCTTCTGTTTGAATCTCTTTCTCTATATAATGTACTTTCACCTTCTCTGTTAAGTACATCTTCCCTATCATGGTGTTTGTTTCTTCTCCTATCGTCTCCAGAACCAGTTGGATTCGCATCCACATCGCTTATCCACTCTGGTGTGCCGTTGCGATCCATGTTGTTTTTTTATTTGACTCACAGATTTTTTTTTAAGTTGGATGACATGAGTTATAAGTTCAACCAGTCTTGTCCGGTCTGTTCACTGAAATCGTGAGAAGAATTTTAACTCTGTCACAGGTAGCTTTTCTGGCTAGTGATTTCTACTTGATTCTATTCGTCTGTTTATTTTTGAATCATCATCTCCAGCAAAGTGCCACATTTAAGCATTCTAACAATTATATTTGCTCACTCGACCTTAAAGGAAACCTATTTCTTCCTTCAGCATCCGAGTATCCACTTTTCGAACTGCTCACTGGTTTCTTTTAAATCTTGACTAATAATGAAATAGATTGTTTCTGTTGAGAACAAGTCGCTTCTTGGTTGCGTGTGTATCGGCGGTTTTCTTTACGCCGTCTCCTTGGTGGTGACTGCGTATAATCACTTGTCATTTTAACGTTACCATAAGATCTCTCCAGTAGATCTTCTCGCAGAAGAAGCTGTACCTTACAACACTGACTTGCTAACATCTTGACTTTATTCTCCAGCGCAACAAAACGTCTTGATTTATTTTGCCTATCCGTTCCCTCTTAACGGATCCTGTCTAACTCGCAGATTGAATTTCCATCGAATTCTTGATAGTATCCTCAGGTAACACAATAAAACGTCGGTCAGCAGTTTGAACTCTTACGTTAGTTTCAACATCTTGTTGTTGAACACGGTCTTTCATACGCTATTCAACTTGATCTATGCATTGCGTTACTCCGTTGATACTCAGTTAGATGCTAGAGTTATCAATATGTAAAATTTCCTTTTTAGCGTTTATTTGCTGCTAATAATAGATTTCTGTCCATGCCCTTTTATCATCTTCTTCTTGCATTACAACCAACTATTCAATGTTTTGAATATCGTATTGTGTGGATAAAGGCAAACTTTGAAGTTATAATTACATTCCATCGGTTTCTTTTTAATTTCTTCTCTCATTTTCCACTACTTCTTGCCTTTTTATTTTTGCTCATTTTTTCGTTTCTTCTTGTCCTCTTTTATTTTTTCTCTCAATTCTGTTTTCATTCGTTCATGGTATTTTTATTTCTTCTTTAACTTATCTTTTAATTTCTTCCTGATTCATCTTTACCTGGTTAATCATTGCCCCAACTGAAATTAATGTTTTTGAAGTGTATTATGTCCACTTTCTGGCGAGTTTATCTATCTTTACACTGCGAGTAGTCCCATAGCCGGCTGGAGTCAACCGCTTCTTCAACCAGTTGATTCTAGGACAACCAGAATCCATTAATATCTTGACGCAGATGTTGTGACAGTTCGATCCACAAGTCACAGGTTCGGCATTGAACCATTGTGCAATCTATGTTGGCATTAGTACAATATACCGCCTCGTTTTATATGATAAGGATTCACCCTATCTTATAGGAACCCTGTAGCGACAGCAGCACTGGTCTTATTTGAATGCTGGAACGGCATACTAATCGGAATCATGACCACATCAACACAGGAAATCAGTGCAAATGGTATGTATAACATAGTCACCGTTATTTGACAAGCTTTTAGACATGCCTGATCTCTACTGTAAAGCACATTGTACCCACTGTAATTTGGCTTTACTAAAGTATAAACCACTCCACTGAGCACACTGATAGGTCCTTCTCCTTCGATGTTCTCTTTATCGTAGCTTAAGAGGGTTGGAAACATTATCCCGGGTTTCGGCACCAATGGTAATACTGCTCACAGATTCTACGATTTGGAACTCCCCACTTCATTGCCATTAAAATGAGTTCGGTTGATAGTAGAAACTGCACTAACGAACTGTGTTGAGTGATTCTGCTCCAAGAAGGTACCTCCTCCAAGCCGGGAGATCCCTAATAACGCACCTCAATTCTCAGGTTGGAGATTAGGCTTCAGGGAGCAACTTTTCCATCAGGTATAAGGCCAGAAAGCACTGAAAGGAAACAGTCCTTGGGGTTATACCCTCGCTTTAGGGAAGTATGATTTAATGATTATAGTGTAATAATGAGCAGGTTAAATTAGCTAAGATGTTTTAATTAGCTTTTTATTGATCCTTGATTTTCAAAAAGTTTCTGATCATACAGTCATAATTTTGTGTTTATAACTATAATTATTGTATCTGATGATTATAATATGGTATATTGATATGAACTGCTAGAAATGTTATAATATTTTGAATAAAAAATGGACAAATGCTTGATTGTTCTTCTTATAAATGGGCTTCTAGATGCTAATATAACAGGTGAACCCAACATGTAACATTTATGGGTGTAGTGCGATGGCGAACATATTAGGAGACTGAGTGATGTGAGAAACATGATGACTTGAATATTTAGTTTCTGATTTGGCTTTGAAAATTTGTTGTGCTGCCTGTTGGATTTTGTAGAAGATATCTGGAAGGTGATAAGTCGTGGTCCTATTGTGTATTTGTTTCTGATATGCGGAGAGGTACAACTGGTAAGTTGTTTTCTGTGTTTTGTTTAAGCTTCCCTTTGCATGTTGGGTGTTGTTCCTCGCATGTGTTGCCTTCCGCCGGATTTTGAATGTTGTTGCATGACCTGGTTATGTGGTGTTCAGAACAGTAGACATAAATTGGTTGAACTTTACACTCGCTGGCTGTATGGTCTCTGTAAGTTTTCTTTTTCTCACATCAAAGTGGCCTCGGTGTTGCTGATCTTAGAGATTCAACACGGTATCTTCGTTTATAGATGGATGCTACATTTCTGAGAAGGTTGCTACTATTGTGAATTGATCCGTAGTGTGAATTCGGACCATGTAACTGGGTGTACCAATCTTCGTTATTATCCGGATTTTTTCTTGATGACGTGACCTTCAGTGGTAAGCTCTTTCCGGATTTCATCGTCTGGTTTGTCTGGTGGAACTTCGTGGATTACTGATGACATACGTGTTTTTCTAGGAGGTGGTTCATGTTTCATTGATAATAAGTTTTGTGCTGTGATCAGTGTTTTATTCCCAATGATGTCAAAGATGTATTTATTATGCTAGATTTGGCTCTTAAAGACTTCATTATAATACAGTTTTAGTAGGGATGATCTTACTGATCGTGTTTCTTGATATATATTTCATAAAATGTGGAAGAAAACAGTTTGATGCTTGAAATTGTTCGTGTTAAGTCAATATAACTGAATGGAACGGAACTTCTGGAGTTGCTATTAAGTGATCTTCATGGTCGGTGGAGATTTTCATTGGATAATTATGTTCTACTGAATCAATTATGCGATGCTTTTTCTTGAATTGTGGAGAATAAGAGTCTTGAATTGGAGACATAGTTCTTGAGTTAATAGAAAGTTGGTTGGAGCTCTATGAGTGTTTTCTATTGATGCTGTTTTTGTTACGTGTTGTGGCATACGATGTTTTGAACTTGATGTTGAATTCGGCATGGTGAAATAGGGATGTGAAAATAGAGAGTGTTCAGTGAAAACTGATGGTGAAGGACAGTCTTTGTGCAATGACTTAGGAAATTTTGAAACTATCTCAAACCCTCCGACACTGAGATTTGCTGTCAGTTCTCTACTGATCACCGATCTCGTACTGGTTTCTTCTGTTGGTTTGAGGTCCTCGGTAGCATGATCACATCCAATAGATAGGCTAGGTTTGATTATGAGTTATTGGGATCATTGGCTGTGATATTATGTAAAAGGGTACGCAGAGTTGAAAGGCTACAAATGTTACACATGATTTATGTAAAAAATATATTTTTTGCAACTAATGAAAAATTAAATTCCAAAAAAATAAATATGCTGTGCGGAAATAGATGATGTGCTAACATAGTGCCGTGCTACGCCATCTGTTTTCCTTCTCGGCATCTAGTGGGAATAATTCAGCTCCTTGACTCCCTGGCGTTTAACACAACCAGGATCGGCAACTACTAGTGCACATAAAGAACAGTTATGAGGACCTCTGTTGCCATTTATAAGAAAATGTGATGAACATAACAGTAGCGTTTCATGTTTACATAACCTTAATGGTTAAAAGCAAATAATAACATTGATTATGACCCACGATGGATTGTGAATCGCTTTAAACTAATGCGGAATTGCTGTTTTAATTTTAAAGAATAAATAACTTACGTAAAGCATCGGGATTACATCATACAAGATGACACTTTCTGTCTACAGCGATTCCGTTTCTTTAAAAAGCGCTCTTATCATCTGAAATTCAATACGTTTTTATGCAAACACTTTCCCATCGAAGAAAATAGTGAAAAATTCTACCCTTTTGATCTGGTGTATATCGCTTTGATATCTGTATAACACATTTCAATAGTATTTTGAATTTTAGCCCTCTCCAAGGTTTTATTCCGAATTCTAAATGTCTGAAATTCCGTTTAATCATTAAATTGGTTCACTTCGCAGCCAATAAGTTGTCTAGTTTCTTTGATTATTACATAAATTCACTCAATGGATTCCCCTTGTTGTCGAACGGGACACCAATAAATGCAATTAATTAATTCTTATGAACTACTGAAGTGGTTGGACGGGGACGGACAGAAAGTAATAGGTCTTCAAAGCGTGTGGAGCTTGTGCTTAAGTTGCGCCGACTGGACGAGCTTTCCCCAGCTTGCCGTAAGCTCACTGGCATTTTCCCGATAGAAATAGATGCCCACTGATACAATGAATGCTTCTGCAGTCAGCAGTATTCCTCCTGTTTGCAATATCAATAAAAACATAGTAGCATTAAGTCTGATGTTCTCGTAGAAGGAAATGTTCGTCTTGAAGGCACCCATTTTCGCCGTTATAAGCTGTATGGTAAATTTTACAAGATTGATAAATTTCATGCTTAAAATACAAGATGCCCTAGTCACCAAGACAATCTTCATACAAAGACATTATTAGGACCATTGCCCATGTTTGTTACACCGACCCTACCAGATGCTACTTCAGTTACCAAATTTAATCATCTTTCTTCTTCTGACTAGCTGGAACTACCTCGAACTACCGAAACTCAATTTGCCTTGGATGTTGAAGGGTTCACTATTCTAAGAAAGCCTTGTCGTGTCACACATCATGCTCCGATAGAGACCGCCAATAAGTTTGCAGTCCTTGACAATGAACTTCATCAAGGCTCTTCTAAATCAGATCGTGCTTCTAGTATTTCCAAACCTCCTGCCATTTGCATCTGAGAAATATCAATTCAGCAAACGTTTTTCTGCAGTTTTCCAAGATATCTCACTCGTAAAGCAGACTACTGACTCCATCAAAGTCCAAACTCATTCCAAACAAGATTATGATAAAATTCAAACTTATTGCATTCAACTAAATCTCCGGTTTGCCTCATAGCCTTGTAAACCAATTCGGCCTCTTAAGGTGGTACTTCGCAAACTCCCGATTCATTCTTCACCAACTGATATCTTCGATGAACGTTTTGCTCTTTTCTACTCCGTCATTACAGTTTCACAACTGCATGGTAAGGGTAAGTCATCACAAACCAAAATTCCTTATCCTCTTTTTTGATTACTCTTCGAAAAGAAGATCATTAAAAAGACATTCATAAGTTACGATATCTCATCAACTATGTGGTACAAGTCGAAACGTACAGTTGTCCTGATGTTTTACAATGTTTTAAATGTCAACGTTTTGGACACGCTCAGCATTCCTGTTTCAATCAACTGCGCTGTGTGAAACGTGGTGGCCAGTATCTCAGTAAAACCTGTAATAAGAAGACCCGAGAAGAACGAGTGCATTGCATCAACTGCGGCGGAGAGCATCCAGCCAACTACAGAGGCTGTTATTTCATGCAAAACATCATTAAGAAGCGTCAACTCACATCACATCCCAAGATTACTATTTCTGTCTTAAGGACGCTCTTACGATCTTTCTGACTCTGCTAATCCATCTCCTGCTACCAACATCGGTGATTCACTAAAAGATCTTTTTAAATTATTAGCTGATATTGTGAGTAGTAACTTTGTTATCCAACATCACTCAGTATCTGTTAAGACTTCGGTCGAAATGAACCTTCCTTGACAAGATCCCAGTCAAATAATCATCTCTGTCAAAGTAGTTATATAATATCTTCTTTCGGAATATTATTTTTTATTTCTGTTGGTAATATATTATTTACTGCCGTATATTTTATTTTAATTTTACTATCATTACAAAATATCTTAGAACAATTATTCCTCCATTTCCATTCAATTGCAATTGTTCTCCACTTGTATTTTACCTACTAGTTTCAAATTGTCAGCGTATGTTACGTGAGTAGATTTATTAGAACACCTTGTACATCGGTCATTGAAAAAACAAATTGAGCATTACTGGCTCTTGTGATGAGCCTTGTGTGGTGTCCTTTGCTGTATGACTACTAGATGAAATTGCATTATAAATTTTCTCTTCAAAAGTTATGGTAGTTACGTATCTGCTCTGCCATCTAACGAACATAGGAGCTTATATGGCATTGCTTTATTGCGGGGAAATCACTACTCTGACAGTGTGAGGGAAATTTGTCATGCTTCCGTAATGTTCAAGTCATCTCTAAATTCCCTCTATTGTTTCATATAATTTATTTTGTATTATTGAATTTCCTTTAAATCAAATTGTTTTGTTAGCTGATATAACCTTTCTACAAAATTAGGATACATTTTCTCAAGTTTTATATGTAAAATATTACTCATTTCCTAATGTCTATAAATCTAATGAACATTTTGTAAATGTGACATTTAACCTTGCAATAATTCCCTGTAGACTAACCTTATTTTCTATGCCAATTTCAATAATAACAACAATAATAATTTATACTAAGCCATTTTATGAACTTACCAAAACCGTTTTTACCTTTTTGACCTGAGACGGGAAGAACACCAATATGGAAATCAGTGCCTCAGGGGCTAGGAAAACGACCGGAGTGGCAATAATAGCATTGAACGTTTCTAACACAAATATTTTGAGCACTTACAGCAGTTATAGCTCAAGAATTGAGCGAAAACAGATGAAGGTGACGTTTAGTGTTGCCTGATTTTAAGGTGAGTTTGCCTGCAGCTGAATCAAATCACCGAAAGAAGCTTTTGGGTATTAAGCTGATAATGAATTCACCAGGAGGCATTGGTTCAAGAAAATCAGGTCGGGACATTTTGTCGCTGTATGTTGAGCCTTGTTGTGGGCGCTAAGAGGTCCTGCATGAGTAGGACCTTAAAGCGGTCATAGAGAAGGATACCAGCATCACCAGCCAAGAGTGTGCTATGCTTGCCGAATGCTTTCATGTTCCCAATGAAGTAGTCAGACTTCACTTGCACTTCGTATGAAAAGAGGACTACAGGTAGTCGGTTCAACACACTGTAGAAAGCCAATATGAACCAAGGAGTAACAGATTGTTTATCGTTGCTCTATCAGAACCCAACACAACCGATATTCGATCGAGATTTAACTAGGCCGTAAAGCGTGTCCTATATGAGACTCCTAAGCGTGCCTAATTCTAATGATCATCCTATCTTTTCATTGTATATCTACTAATTTTCCGCAATACGTTAATTCACATAGACCTACAAATGCCATTTTACATATTGGTATACACAGCACTGAATCTTTTAGATAGTTTTATTGCCCCGTTCTTGTTTATGCAGACTGTCCATTCCTTCCTTCCTACTTTGATTGCCTTTCTTCAGATTATTTCAGTTTGATGTGTATTGATGTGCTCATTTTGTATAGAAATTAATATTTTCTTCCCTTTTACATATTTTGTTCTTTTCATCATCGCGGCTCATAATTTCATTTCCAACTTAATTTCGTATTTTATATTACATGTTTTCAAATGTCTATTCCTTAATTTCTGGTTATCTCTTTCTTGCCCTTCTTTTCTATTCAAATAATTTTTCCTGATCATACTGAAGTGTTATAGATATCTAACGATCAATGGCTGGACTAGGTATCTAGGTTTCTGCTTCCACTATAGTTTCTTTTCTATATATTTCTGTCTCATTAATCCTGTCTCACTTTTCTTGTAGCCACAAATCCAAAAAAAACTAATATATTTTTCCTTATTTTACTGTGATTTAGGTGTGAGTCAAGCGTATTCCAACGTACTGTTATGTTGTCCAATTCTAGTTATTTCTTTGTATCAGATATACCCGTAAAACACACTATTGCTGCCAATGCTGAATATAGTGTTATGTTATGATGTTATATTTTTTTTCTGTAAAGAATAGGCTACTTAAAACCTCACCTTTTTAACATCGTAGTTCAATAAAGTCATACGGCAGCAAGATACCTCTTAACATTCTTTCTCCTCTTCCTCCTCCTGCTCTTCTTCTTCTTCTTATTATTATTATTATTCGTTCCACTTATCATTACTGCTTTGCTTTTGTTCCTCAATATTAATGATATCAGAGATGAACAATGGTATATAAACAGTAACATCCTAAGCCAAAGTTACCTGAACACAAAAAACAATTACAATACAGTGGCAGTGATAATTAGTAGAGTAAATAAACACAATGATAATCGAAGAGTAGATGAACGCATACCTAGATTTTAACCCAGGTCTGTTATTACAACCAGCCTGAGCTATTGGAAGGAAGAGCAATGAACGACCATTATGTATGGGTTAAAAGCGCAAATGAAATCGTTAAGGCAGAGGCAATTTTCCTTTACCTGACTGCGGCTACACGAGGTTCTGCGTTTGAAACCCGGCTGGTACATAGATGCTTGTGACTTTTAGGAACTTCACATTTGATAAAATAGAGACATACTAAAGTAATTAGTAACACCAAGCACATAGTCAACCAAAGATGGGAATAGAGGTGTCCAAAATTTCACTTACCTAAACCTTCGCATAAATTCTGATATACACAAATTTCGTTTCCAGCATAGTAGCAGTCTTCACAACGGCCTTCGTCCACAAGCGCCAAAACTTAAATGCAAAGATCAAAATGAGTAACTTTTCAGGCTACTTGATTTTTACATTGGTTGTAATCATCACAAGTGATAGGCAAAAGAGTGAATTTAATATATCCTAGCATATAAGCTGCCCAAATAGTACGAGTTTTCATATTTTTATATATACACTGACGAGAGACAAACAATAATGAAATTTTGGAAAGCGAACCGAATAATACTTCTCAATGTGCATCAGATAAACTATTTAAGATTTTGATATAGCTTATTTTAGCTGATAAATTAAAATAGTCGTAATGAGTCGGTTTATGATGTTATCAATTTCACGCATTCTAAATTTTCGACTAAGATAAAGAAGGTCAAAATGTCAAGTATATTTTTGGAGCTTCTCTCCAAAATTCCTATATTGCTCTTGATTACCCCATATCTTCAAAAATACGAAAACTCGCACACATAGACGCAACAAATGTACTAAGCCCTCTTAAATAGAACCGGTTTAACAATATCAAGGTTAAAAGAAGTAAAATAAGTGTTTACATTATTTAGACACACCCAATGGAAATAATTTTATCAACAGTAGTTTTAACCAAACGTATTTAATATTATATTGTTCATTGAAAGTTTTGTTAGTAATCGTTTTAACTTCACAGCGAACCACAGTAGCTCAGGGGTAGAATTTTGTCATAACATTCGGGAGGTCGTGAGTTCAAACTTAGCGACTGACCATCATGGCTAGGGTTTTCCAAGAATTTTCCCCAGTCTCATCAGGCAAACGTTGGGATGGCACTTACATCATAGGCCCTGGCCGATACCTTCTTCAATTCTTTTCCCTCCACTATCTCGGCATGAGTTTTAGATGACTAAGGCCATAAATAAAATTCAATCTACAATTTTACGTTGTTTTCCTACACAAGTATACATTCGATTTATGTTACAGGGAAACAATATTTGAACGTCACGTACATGCAGGAAAAATAAAGTTATTATTCTGAACACCATTCCTGAGCATCTGTTGTGCATCATTTTTGTAGCTTAAATCTAGTTATGTCGTTTCTAAATACAGTCATTTCATTCCTGTTCTCTTGCTTTCCATCGTTCTGTATGTGAGGCAAATATAATGCTAAGAGTGTTTTCTGTCCAAGAGAAAAAAAATCTACTTCTCAAGTTCTATATACTTAGAAAACGTTCCAGAAACATATACTTACAAGCTTTGATCCACGTACATCTTGCACGTACATAATATACAGGATCAACTATACCATCGTCGCGGAAACTGATTGCCTTCACTCTTCGTTCACAATATTTTTCCTTAGAACATTCCATGTCTTTACATATAACCTCGATACCTGTTTCAACGACAAAGCATTGTACTAGTTACATTTTGGGACATTAGAAACAGGGTTAATTTTCTGGAGTGTTATATGCTAAAACCACGCAGTGCTACAAAAATTAAAGTTTTCCGAAAATGAAATAGCTAGCGGATTTGCCCACCCGTTAATGCATGATAAACATTTTTTTTGCAACACTAACACAGCTATTAGTGCTAACACTCGAACAATAACTATTCTACTGCTTCAACTACTACTATTATTATCAATACAATTACTACTACAACTAGTAATCATGAAGAACGGCAGTTCTTCGAGTGACGCTGGTAAAGGACACTGTTAGCGGTACTCAGATAGTATACAGCTAGTTTCGGATCTACCAAATTATAAGTCCGATTTTGATGTTTGAACTTATATTTAAAAGCTCTTTCCAATACTAAGACACAGGGAAGAAAAACATTGGGTCGGTAAGATCTCCTTGGGACACCCTAGGGCGCTTTGAAAAAAATATTAAAATTTCACATTTTTTAGGATAGCACTAACCCCAGACCATATAGGCGGCCGAAACTTACTGGATCTTATTCTACGCGTCAATACGTTTCAAACGGTGTATCATACGTTAAAATCGATGGCGCGGTTCAAAAATTACGCCTTTTTTTAACCGAATCACAAAATTTTCACAAATCATAGAAAGGTATGTCCGTCATTCTGTGTCTTTTTATTTTAGCCCCAAATGGGTGATACCGGGGGGGGGGGTTCGGGGTCTATTGCGGTCCCCCATAATGGGGGTAAATCCAAGTTTAGATTGATTTTTGATAGGAGTTACGGTTTTCGAGATATGGAACAAAATCGATCTTGTATCCTTCCGCCATAGTGACACGAGCTACTTTTTAAATACGAGCCCGTACGGAGAACACTCTCCGCCACTGCTCCACTCATCTGGGCATGACGTAAAGGAGAAAAATGCAAATATATATGACCGTACCTAATTTTATCTAACCTCCACGTTCCCATGGTCAGTAATTTAAGAAAATGTACGAATAATGCAAGAAAAAAATAATCATAAAAATAAATTCTGAAAATTTACATGACCGAACCTAACCTTACCTAACCTCCACTTCGCCATGGTCACTAACTTAAGATAATGTACGTAAAATGCAGGAAATCAATTATTAATAATGAATATAAACATATATAAACACATGAAAATATATTCTGAAAGGAAAATCTAGTGTTAACCTCGCCGGGACTCGAACCAGGGCTTTTTTGTTTACCAACTCGACGCCTTAACCACCCGGCCACCGAAGCAACCTCGCATATGTTGTTTCTCCGTTGTATTTACAGTGCACGTGTCTCCTACACGTTAGAGTGCGTGTGCAGGAGCATCGGCATAGATGGCTCGTGTTACAGTTTTTTTTTTATAGGCAGCCTTACAAAATAAGTGATATCAGTACAAAACCCCGTTTGGGATAAAAGGAAGAGTAACACAAGAATTCTACTCCCAAAAGAAGTGATATCTATTTTGCGAGTGACTTTCTTTGTGTCACTATGGCGAAAGTATTGCCTTTGTAATAAAATTAAAAGACAGTATCCTTCCGCCATAGTGACACAAAGAAAGTCACTCGCAAAATAGATATCACTTCTTTTGTGAGTAGAATTCTTGTGTCACTCTTCCTTTTACCCCAAATGGGGTTTTGTACTGATATAATTATACAATAATAACACTTGCTAGTATTATTGTTATTTGTGGCAGTTACCCATATTATAAATATTCCACTTTCTTCAAATCGTAGTCAATAGTTGAATAGAAACATAAAAGTTATTCAGCCTTTAATCATACTTATTTATTAATACAACTGAAGAATATGATAGTAAAACTTGCTCAATACATGTCTGCGTTATTTCTTTAAACTTAAAACAGTAGCGTGTAGCCTCGTACTGAAGGCACTAGTTTTTACAGTATAACTACCGGTGAATCCAAAACTTTTTCTTGCCGTGCTATAGATCTTGAATATGTATGTCATATCTCAAAATTTGCTGCTCTTGTTACATCGTTTTTTATTTTTTTGAAAATTTTCGAAAATGTACTGAGCGAATGTTGGAATCATAGTATTCAATTATAAACCTAATACCTATGTATTTAAAATAAGATATCTCTCTCAATCAAAATTTAGATTTTTTTTTTAAATAATCAGGTTACAATTTATGGTTGTTTTAAATTGAAAATAATATAAATGTATTTAATTTTTATCAACAATGGACTTTTTTATTGTGCGATATCCCAACGTATCATCAAATTGATGATTAGGCGTGTTACCTACCACGGTTGCTAACTGCCACGATATTCCTAACGCGGATTTGTCTAAAGTCATCAGAACACCCATTGCCACTCATCTGACGTAATCAACCAAGGGTTGCCAGACGTCTATAATTTCACGGTAATGGACACGAAAAAAAATTCGTTGTCAAGTTCCATAATAGAGAAACAATAATAATCTACTCTTATTGGAGCAAGCGTGTGTCGGTCTTAAGCCCTCCCTTTTTAATATATAATTGTAAAAAACACAATGTCAGGAAATCGTTAAAGATTTAAGAAAAAAAAGCAGTACATATGTATATATAAGTATAAAAATTATATATGCTGGTTGTAAGGCAGGGTCTGAAATATATTACGTTTGGAGGTCCAAAATTAATCGAAAAGTATTTTACATCTACGACAGGAAGAATTTCACCGACATCAACCTGAATGTAACTTCATCCTTTCGGAATGTGTTACAGTTGTTGAATTTAAGAAGTATAAAAACTGTGTTAACTGACATTGTTTAACATTCACACCATCAACCATTAAAAGGGACATCAGCATTCAGTAATGTTGGGCTTAGGCCAATGTTCCTGGCTCAGCTCATAAACGAGAAATAAAACATGACACTTTAAAAGGATGAATTACATATTTTTTTATTTCTAGGTATTATTAATCGACCAACAGACAAAATCACGACAGCATAAAACAATATCTACAGCATTAATGTTAATCCCCAGGGAATAAATGTTTGAAATTTAAATTATGGTAGTTTAGTTTAGAACATTGGTTTCTAAAGTCTGTCTATGATATGAAAATATCACTATCCAATCTTCCAAGCTGGAAATATAAAACCTATAACACCACACTGTCACAGAAGTTGCAATTGTGTACCTCTAATCAGAAGCCTGTGAAGATAATCAGTAAAATAATCAATAGAATTAACAAATCTCGCTACTAGTAAGTGCATGAATTAATCTGTATGTAATTTCCATTATAACAAATAAACCAAAGTTTAGTTTAGCTTTCAAAATCCAGGTAGCAGCAAACCCTACCCTGCAATACCCATGTTAGCTTTCGTAACTTTTGCGTAGGCGAGGGATATTATCGTGAAATTCTAGACGCCTGACAACGCTTAGAATGACCACTGTTAGGTCTGGAAAAAATGTATTATCTGTAATTTGATTTGAACATTTATTTATTTCACGTTTTGGTAACCCTCGCTAATTTCTTGAATGCTCGACTTTTATTTTGTGTCTTCTAACTATAAACAAACTGTGTACATTTTGTCATAAGTAGCTAAACAGTAGTTCGTTTTAACTTTCGTATCAAAGTTGTGATTGGTTCTTAACGGATTGTTTATTAGAATAGCGCTGATTGGTGTGAAACAGCAACTAGGTTTTCTCCTTCCAGCTACTCAACACGAACGCTGGTTGGCTCACGCTTGCTTACATTTCTTTCGTTCTATATCGGGCTATATGATTGGTCGGATATACACTGTAAAAATTGGAGACACAACTTTCATTGAAAAAATGGAGGTTAAGTGTGTGGTGGGATGACAAAAGCATAATTCACTTCGAGCTCCTGGGAACCTAATAAAACCATTAATACCACCTTCTACTATCAACATTTGGACAGACTTGAAATAACATTGCGATCGAAGTGGTCAGGCCTGGTCAGTCGCTAAGAAGTCATCATCCACAAACGAATGATGGACTTTGTTATATGCAGTCTGTATATATTGTATCCCACCCGTCCTATTGTCTTGATTTGGCCATACAAATTACCGCCTATTTTGCGCTTTTGTAGAACTCATTCTTCGGGTAAATCTTAAATAACGTGGAGGCTGTGAAAACTTCCTAACAACAGTTCTTCGACTCGAAACCCCATGGCGTGGTATTCACCTTTTACCAGAAAGGTAGCAAGAGGTAATCGATTGCGATTATGCAAAGTCCTAGTGCGACTACGCATAGTGCCATTCTCTGTTCTTCACATTTCTATATGCACGCCATAAACGGGTAGGACTTTCGTGCATATCTAATAGAAACATCAATGTACTGAACGCTAATCACGAAATCATCCTCTGAACTTGGCAACAAAGAAGATATTAAATATAAACGATTACCAATGATTAATATTAGCGTGTATTTGATGTTGATGTTCGGAGCAATTGTTCGGAGTTCCATCTTCTTTAACTAAACGGGATTTTATCTTATTTGTCCGTATTTAGTTTCCAGCTATTATGGTAACCGTAACTTAACAGTAATAAAATGAATAATAAGTATTAAATTTGTTTTTTTAGTAGTGATAGCTTTTAAGCAACTAAAAATTATAGATATATTTTGATAGGAATTACAGCTTAACTGTGATTGACGTGCACCCATTATTTGAATCTACACCTATGGTCAAAATTTAACTGATAATGATATGTAACCGAATTGCCTCAAGAATGAAACTGAAGCAGCTCCTCTTAGTCTATGATAAGAAGTCACTTCCAAACACAGTCCGAAATTCCAAGTTGTATTTTGTTTCTTTTTGAATGGATCACCCCAAGAACGCCGTGCGCATTATAATATTATAAATGCATAAGATTCTGAGTCGGTTACGACTTTCACTGAGGGGCTAAGGAGCATTTAATTGCTCTAGCGTGTTCACGTACTTGAAGATCAATTCAGCTTGAATCCGGACCCATATAATGAAGACATAATAAATAAAGTAAACAACTTCCACCGAAACACAATAATTGATGAAGCCTTCCCAGTCACGGACCTCATAACACCAAGAGAAATTCAGAGAACCATCAAAACCATTAGAAAAAGAAGTGCTCCAGGACCAGATGAAATCCCAGCAGTTGCGCTGAAAGAAAGTCCTCGTAAACTACTCGTTCTTCTTTGACGACTCTTCAATGCTATTTTAATATATCACTACTTCCCTTCTACTTGGAAACAAGCCAAAGTTACCATGATTCCAAAACCAAATCAAAATCATCTATATCCACAAAATTTTCGGCCCATTAGTCTGCTTTCTCACTTAAGTAAGCTCTTAGAGAGATTGATCAAACATCGACTACTACATTACATAGATCAAAATCAACTACTTCCCACTCATCAATTTGGATTCCGACAAGCACATGACACAACCACCCAACTAGTCCGAGTCATAGAGAACATCACTTGCAATTTCAACAACTTTGGACATACCATTGGAGTTTTCCTTGATGTCCAAAAAGCCTTCGATAAGGTCTGGCATAAGGGATTATTATACAAACT
>JAGDQP010021676.1:5058-25858 GCA_022664845.1 Lepisma saccharinum | reverse complement strand
ATCAGTGAGTGACTCAGTGACCATGGGATTATGTAGTATGTGGAATCGTTTTGCTTCGCTGGAGGAGCTGCCCCCAGACCTCCGTGGGGGGTGCGCTCCTAACTTGGGGTTTTTGGGAGGCTGCGCCCCTCTTATCGCAACCAGACTCTCCGAGTCACTGTTTCCCTTGGTGCTGATCTGCCCCCCCCCCCATCTTCATACAAAATTTCGTTTCTCTAGCTTCAATTGTTTGGAAATTATGTTTTTGGACGGCCTTTTTGCATCCAAGTTGACAACTTTTTGAACGTTTTCTTATTTTGTCGTGACCTTCATGTAAAATTTCATTTACCTAGCTCAAACGGTGTGGAAAATGGATTTTGGGCGGCCATTTTGAATCCAAGATGGCGACTTTTCAAAGTGTAATATTTTCCTAAGCTACTCGTCATAATAAACTTGGATTGCCAAATTTCGTACCTCTACCTCAAACGATGTGTGAAAATGATTTTTTGTGTCCGCCATTTTGGATCTAAGATGGCGTCTTTGGAGAAATTTGGTAATATTTTCGCCACCTACTAGTGATAATGCACCTTCATACCAACTTTCATGTCACTAGCCCCAGCGGTTTAAGCTGTGCATTCTATACAACAATGAGTTTGGCGGCATTCTGGATCCAAGATGGCGACTTATTCAAAATTTTAAAATGTTTTCCTACATTATTAGTGATCATGTACGTTCATACTTAATTTGCTGTTTCTAGCTCAAAGGGTGTGGAAAATGGATTTTTAGGGTCCGCCATTTTGGTTTCAAGATGGCGTCTTTGGATACATTATGTAACGTTTTCGTAGCCTATTGGTGATGTTGTACCTTCATACCAAATCTAATTTTAGTAGCTCAGCCGTTTAGGTTGTGTATTCTATACAACAATGGGTTTGGTGGCCATTTTGGATCCAAGATGACAAGTTTTCTAAAATGTCGGATTTTTACCTACTCTTGATCATAAATCTTAATACCAAATTTGGTGTTTCTAGCTCCAGTAGTTTGGCCTGTGAATATTGATGACCAGGGAGTGAGTGAGTCAGTGACCATGGGTGGGGCTGTACAGGGTGTTTCAGGACAGTAGGCTACTAGAGAAGAAAGTATCACCAAAGAAAGGGGAAGGTAGCGGCTGTCCTTACCTTTGCAGGGAATTTCCCGCCTCCCACACCCTGTTTTTGGTTCAAGGTACAGCCCAATTACATATTTCTACAGATTGTCCATACACCAGACTCATTTTTTAGCCTCAGGAGTGCTTACCTTCCAGCTATGCTGTATACCATTTTTTCATATTTAATGCTTAATTAGCAAGTCTGTTAATTGTGTAATACACCATTCGATATTATTTTAGAGTAAATTCTATTTATTCTGTGGTTTTACATGCATTTGCGATATTTTGAATTGGCACATTTTTTGGATACACCATTTCCTGGATACACCTATATATTTCCAGCGTTACATGTTCGTGGTATTAACCGAATATCTGTATATTTTGTTACGAGGAGGATTTCTACATGATGGATATGACTGCAATTGATTTTGCCGTACTACTAAGGTTTTCAAGTACTGTGTGCGTTACATTAGTCTGTTGCAATTATACAAAAGTCTTCAATGTATTTCTCGGAACTGTCTGCTCATTCGACCTTAATTTGTTAAAACTATTGTAGGAACCGAAAGAAGGTAAACATGACGATTGACTTTTGAAAACATCCATATGCTTGAGGGCTTATTCTGTCTAACCGATGGTTGTCGAGACGGAATTAAAAGGGAACACTTTTTTTGTCGTTTTTTCTTGCCACATCTTCTAAGGAACAGAAGAAAATGAGAATAACTTTCCTTTTGATCGTTTACCTGGTTGCCTTTAGGCTCTTGTTACCGCTGCGTCTTGAACGATACAAACTCTTTCTTTTTGTTTTGGATTTCCGTTTGTCTAGTGTCAGAGATATCACAATACAATATAAATCATTGAATCATACAGCGATATGGGAGTTTGTGTACACACACAATTTTATTGGTGTTGACGAGATAGTCGAATTAGTCATAAAATGCAGCGACGCATCATAGCAGAAGATGGGTCGGACAAAAGAGAGGCGATGTGACTGGAGTAAACTATTGTAACCATATCTTTAATACTAGTATTATAATCTTCTTATAGTCTATAATTTTTGCGCCCAAGCGTAGTACTCAGAGTTACTATATTGGGACAAATTATGTTTTCTTTCTCGTTTCTTTTTTTAACTAATGATTAGTTTTAATAATTTTGAAATGTAAAATGTTGTTATATGAAAGAACGTATTTTCTATAAAATTGTATTCCTTTGCAACGTTTTTTTCGAGTGTAACTATAACTTCAAAATTCATTACTCCTCGTTTCGAAACGCGCGTTAAAGTTGTTCCTGTGTGTGTGTCGATTTGTCCAAATCGTGTATAATTGCGCTAGTTATCTTATTTGTATTCAAAACCTAACCTTTCAGTAAGAGAAAGTGGAAGGCTAAAGCCTCGAAGTATATTTTGAAAAAAAAAATCCAGTGTTATATTATTATACGCTCTTGTGTATTTTGGTGTTTCAATTTTTTTCAATATAGTGTCATTGTTAAAATAGTTCTGTCTGTTGCATGATGTTTCCCAATCACTTGAAAGATGGTTGCTGTTGATTGTACAAGGCGAATGCCATATTTTTGGAGGCCGCGATTCGCTACTCTTCCTGTTTCATTTTATCTGGCCTCGCTATTTGATACAGATTTATCGATGCTATGAGTTACTAGGTAAGTTTACGCAGCACGATTAGGTGATTACTGCTACTTATCTGGAGTTTTCCTCTGCACTTCACCTTGCTTCTGGTACAGTGTAGGCCTAGAGTAAGTGTGTGTATATGTAACTTGTGTATGTTTTGGTCCTAAATAGTGATGCTTCTTTTTAACCATTAGACCACGTGACCTGAAGCCTTTGTACCGGCGTACCTCCGTGTTGTCCGAACCACTTATTCACACGGAGTTAATTTTGAAGTGTTTTGGATATATTTACTTTTCCTATACGAAACCAATAATCAAAATTTGTGTAAGGATAGGGACGTCGACATGGCTGTATCTGAGTGTATTCTTAGGAGACCCTGCATATCATTCCTGTACTTCGCTTACACTATGTAACGTAATGGTTTGTCGGCGGAAGATGTGAACAGGATGATGGATGGGTATTGTGTTCGTGTTAACCTTAGGGGATGCTGTGGGAACTGGGTGGTTGATCCAGCGATCGGGGGGAAGATCTTTGGCTCTGAGAAGCCAGAGGTGGTAGGTATGGGTGAACCAGCGAAGCCAACTTCATATAATAAGGTTATCGAGGCGTAAAAATGGATAATGAGATGTAATGACCTTTCGAGATGTAATGATCTTAGACAGCATGGATGAGACTTGAGTCGGCTTCATTGCACTTGGTGACAGCTGTCATGATGAGCGATGTCCGATATAATTGTGTTTAGAAAATATATTTACAAAAGAGGAAATAAAGGAAAGAGATAAAATCAAATGCATCATACTGGTGTGTCGGCATTGTTCGGTTGCTTCCGTCAGCCGTTCAATCTTGTGTTGGAGGCGAGCGTTCATTTCAGCCCAGTCGAGGAGCACAGCACTCCCGCCAACGAGTTGTAAAAGTATGCGGTGATAGCCATATCGTGGGAAACTATGAAGTGTATACGTGGGAGTGTACTAACGTTGGACGTCGACCCGTGGACCGTAGCGCCACCCCGCCCAAACCCACACATATGAAGGGAAACATGGCACGTGTATTGACCTCGTGCAAACCGTGTATTTTCCAAAGCGTGATCGAGTCAATAAAGCAGTGTTGCCAATCAGATCGACAAATAATGTCCGAACCACCTTAATAAAACCCAGGTTGTACATTTTCAACCCCGCAAGAATCAGCTCGCTAATCCCACAAATAAAGAAAATGGCGTATTTCAGATAAAGAGGACAGATTTGGCAGCACTGGTGATATTTCTGTTGACAGATAATCAACAATTAAAAAGTGCTATCATACTCTACATCAAATCTAAGACTTTTTGGGCTCTACACAAAAATAGCACAACTCTAATATAAACCCGGGAAAAATTCCCGAACATCGGATATTGTAATATTTTCACTGTTTAATGTGGTATAAACGGCCTAGTAATTTGATAGATAATGCCAAATTAAACAAAGCTAGCATAATCGACATTACATTTTAAGACAATTGTGACTATATAAAAGTCACAAAGCCTAAAATGAAACCCGGGAAAATTCCCGAAATTGTGAATTTGGTGTATCATCGTTGCTTATTAAGCGATTTCGAAAATTCAAACGCGGACGTACAGAGAAAAATAAACGTTTTATAACGTATTGTAGGGTGTCTAACTCCCAAGATACAAATGTCAACATGGCGATTGAATATTGTAGATATGACACAGAGCGAACAGTAGTGATATTTTGGTTTACAATCATTTTTGCCGTCATTGTCCAATTGCGGCATTTCCTTTGTACGTAATACCATACGAAAGGAACAAGGACAATCACAGTACAGCAGAGAAGTAGAAAATAACTAGTGTTGTATAGGAAATGTGGTTTAATAATGAAATCACAGCATTCGCCTCCCTGCTTTGAGGATTCGAAATCTGAATTAATATAATAATAATACTAAAACGCAGAACGAGATAACAAGAGGCCAACGCGGACGTGGCAAACCCAAGGTTGGGAAATGTATGCTGCAACCGTAACGAGATGCCAATATTACCACGTCCCAATAAAGCTTTGGATAGACTGCCTTGTCCAACAGTTACTGATCAGACATAATCTCCGACACACCTAACAACGGCATACAGAATATTAATAAAACAAACCGTCTCCTTAAATATATCGCCGGTTACGTATTACCATACATAACAGAGTACTACAATGGAGTATGTGATAGTAGAGTTAGGACCAACGAGCGAATACGGTAATGACACGGAAACGTGTCATGCACAGTGCGAATAGGTAGCAATAGCTGAAATACACTCATACGCAACTCGTAGGCCACGACGTATACAGGCACCCGACTGTACCAATCCGACCTGTTGGATCTACGGAATAAATGTCAGAGGTATTAGGTAACTATAGGCAGGTTGTTTGTAGAGCGAATAGCACACAAACAGAACAGAATACACAGAACATCACTGCGTAGAACCATTGTAACACACTAAAGAGATAATGACGCGACGACCAGGTTGGTATTTGAACCTGGTTATTCGATTGGTAGGGCATTGATATTTAAATAACAGGCGCAGATGCTAACCTACCTTCAAGAAATCAATACAGCATAGGTAAAGATTGGGAACTGGACGAGAACGGAAAGCGGACACGAAAACGCGATGATCGACCTTGTGCAGTGATCAGTAGTCATGACAGTTGCACTAGCCAACACATTACTCAACTGCTTGCGACCATCGTTTTGGGTAAGAAGTGCCCCGCTTTTTGGAGGCAAATAACAGTTCGTTGACTTTACAGCATTACCAACGTCATCTATCAATGCAACGTGGTAGGAACACAAGTAAGGAATTACACCAATTAGTCAACATCGAGGTCTACGAGTTGTCCACATGTGGTTATACCGATTGTCGTTACGAAATGTCTTTACCGTGTTGCCATTGGATAACTTTATGACACGATCGAATTGAAATGGAGCACTATGATTGGCTGGCATTTCCTATAAGGCAGGTTCATCGGCAGAAATTAAACCCAGTGCTGAGTACGATGGCAGTTTCTGACTGTTCAGGCTTACACGTGAAAATTGTATTTTGCAAGATATAGATCGATGGATCCCGACATGTTCTGTGGCATGTATTCAATGCTACGCTGGCATTCCTCTAGAATGTGATGGTCATGTTGGTAGCAACCTTTTGAACGAATGATTTAAAAAAAGTTTTGGAGGCGTTGGCGTTTTTCGATACATATGATATTATTGTAGAAATGCATCCAGATCAAGACATCCCAGTAGAATACTATACGCACATAAATAGGGATGCTAGCAAAGGACGCTGATTTACAGGCAATCTACGATGTGCTGTGGACAAAAGTTTCATGGAGCTTCACTTTTGGCTTTGAAGCAGGATTAAAAATAAAACGCAACGATTGTAATTAGAAAGTTGTTTATTATGCAATTAACAAATACAGTGATTGGGTTAAATATTAGATGGAGCTCTACATAGGAATATAAATAGGTATAAGTCATGGTATAAACACAGTTCAGCAGTACAGAATATTATAATTACACATAAGTGATGCAAAATAAACGTAGACTGATACAGAATAATATAATTACACCTAACAGGAATGCAACAAAACAAAAATTCACTGATACAGAACAGTGGTATAACCCGTAGGATACAACGTTTGTCATTGGTACAACATAATGGTGTATATCCAACAGGACACAGGTTGTGTTGATGTATATTAATAGTGCTAAACAGGAAAGTTGTATAACCACCGGAATTCAAGGTTTGGCATCTCATATACACCAATTGCTAGCAAATAAGGTGTCGAACCACGACAATCCAGTGTTTATCGTTTCATATAAACAAAGTGCTACAAACGAAGGTAGTATAACAACAATGTGTCTGGTGTGTTGTTCATATAAAAGACATGGTGCATCTAATAGTGTTTAACTACCAAGCTGCATTTTGTAGTGTTGTACATCAACTATGTAGATCGAAATACACAGATTGATGTAACAGACAGTTGTTTAACCTGTAGTATGTATTCCAATGTAGTTGCAAGCAATGGTAACAGAGCTGTATATAAATTTCAATGCTGTGTACAGATATTATGAACAACCACATACTCCAGGTGTATACATGCTAGTAACTGGATGTACCAGGATAAGTGTATATAATAAAGAGATACTACAAACATGAGTTTCATTTCTTTTGATTAACCGAACCTAAAAATCCACATGGAACAGTCATATTGTTCTATATTAATTTTCGGCGCTTGTGTTGTTGTACAACGGCATGCCGTTTTTTCTGAGCTTTACCCAAGACACGACAGTCAGGTTTGCGAAGCATATTGAGAGTAAAGATTTGTTTACCTTTATACTTGTTCTTCCCCAAATTATACATATACTCAAACGTTCTTTCCTTTCGTATTCGCTGATCGATGGTAATACCACGAACTTTGATCACGTTCCAGTTTACGTGTAGCTACATCCTTTAACTCATACGAGTAATGCTTCCGACCAGCGCCAGTGAACATACGCATTTCCCACAATATACGCAGTTCATTTTTCAACTGACCCAGGTACTCCCTAGAGGAAGCATTAGCGGTTCGTCACGATGTCTAACGAAGATAATGCTATCAGTATCACAGTACAGGAGACGTGCTATACCGACAGTACTTAGTCTCATACAGACGTAGTCATGCCCATGATGAAATAAAGGCGGCAAGCATGACATTGCTGAATGTATAAGGTGTGTTTTCGGTTTCTATATCACGGTATATAACAAGAAGTACTCGGATTTCCGTATCAGAGTAACATGTTGAATCTCCAGGTGAGGAGAATAGGCAATTTCATTTTTTCCTGTGTTGTAGTAACAACCTTTGTTTTCGGAAGATCGCACCTTTGAGACCACTTACCGAACAATGAGTTTAAGTATAGCTTTGCAATGAATCGGAGTCCCTCGTTTTTTCTGATGTTATCGTACTCCTGCTGAATTCCCTCGTGTTCAAAATAATCCCTAATATACTCTTGCCGATCCGCCTGTGACAAATCTAAGGAAAAACGGAGGTTTCTTGTTTCATTTTATGAAACATATGTATATATGGACGAAACAATTCCACTGACATTTCCTTTTCCCATATTTCGTAGGTATGAAGAATTACATAACCTGGATTCAAAGCGGCATGAAGCTCTGGCGTACAGAAAACACCTTTGATGGCACGTTGTTCGGTGGTATGCGTACATCCCCGGTATGTAAATCCTCCATACAGGCCTCATAACCTTTATTATGAATATTTTGAAATACAGGTTCGAAATATAGTGTAGTAAAGAATAAAAACTGTTATATTTTTCCTTCAATAGTAGCAAGCAATGAAGGAAAAGCGACTGCACACACAAGGAATAATATCCTTTGTGCTGCACGATTTCCACAAAACTTTGCACATAAAATAAACGAATGTTTTTTTGTTTCATGCGGAAAAACGGGTAATGAGGGCAAAATCTCCTTTGATGTATGTTTGACGACAGTCGAAAATGGCAGAAAAATGAACGATTCGGACGAAACTTCAAATACATATAAGCGAACAGGTGTTTCTTTTCTGCGATCTGAGGTTGCAGAGAAACCCCTCCAAGTATTCTGTAATTCACGAGCAAAATCAAGGTTCGTGCAACCAAGATTGTAGCGAAACTTCGCACATATATAGTATACAAAAATAAGCAAATACGTATTTTAATATACGTATAGTGTAATACAAATATCTTTGTTGATGCGTTGATCTACCTCTGTAAATTTCCATGTTCATAAGCAGAATTCTTGCATCCTAAGCTAATGAACATCATTTCCCACCATTCTTTAATTTCATTTAATTGGCCCAAATTCTATGTAGGAAGCAAGATTAGTTCATTTTGTCATTGTATAGAAATCACATTAAGTTTCCAATAACTCACACATCATGAATCTGGCCCTTGAGGATATAAATGCGGTTACAGCTATATTCGTGAATGCATTGGCGTAACGGTGTGCCTTCGGTTGAAGGGGGCCTACTTACGAACCTTAGTTTCGAAGCTCAGTAACTTATCAGGGGCCATTCTGGTTTGTTGCGGCGAGGCCCACACGCCCTTAGTTACGCTACTGCGTAAATTCATTAGGAATAATTCCGTATTTAGTCTTCATATGTTTCTAATAGTTTGCCCAGTAGAACAACTCTTATTTCCAGATACGGCGCCCTTACAACTTCAAGAAATGTTTGAGCTTCATTAAGAACCAGTCTGTGGTAAATCTGTTCCTTGAACCCATTTTCCAAATCACGAGTTCTACAAACAATATGTACCCCAGGCTTGGATTTTGTTCGATTTGACCATAGTCGAGGTTTATACCTTCTTCATACTGATAATCATAAATGTATATACTTTTTCTTTTCCGTATAGCAATTGGAAGAAAACCGCTAAATTTTTGCCTTATTTTTAAGATAATTTGCCGTATATTTTTGCATAAAGTCTCAGTTATATCAAAATTCCAAATCTAACAAGTGTCAAGCATTTGCTCGGGAGTGTAAAAGATTCTTTAAAACTAGATTGTTTCAGTTTGGTTCCACTTCTCGCTATTTATTTCCTTCACACAATCCCCACACAAACGAGACTAGTAGCCCATGGAAATTTAGGGAATAATTTAAAGAGCCAGGTTAGCCGTTAAAACCGTAAGTAAATAAATGCCTAAACATTTGCGTGGCTTTAGCTTAATGGATTTTTATTTAACCAGTAGGCAGGTTACTTAGACATAACCCAGGGGTAAAGCGAGGTTATGTCGACATATTTTAAATATTTGTTAATCATATTTTACAACGCACGAAAACAATCTGTGCGACCACGTTTAAACACATTTCTAGGACTAATGAAAGTACAACACTCCTCCTCTTTAATGAAATTTAATTTCAAGGTTTTAAATAGCTTATAAAACTCTCATACCCAAATTTACAAAGTTTAACTCCACGACTGTTGTACAAATCCCTTTCTGGTTAAAGCTGCATCGAATATCCTGTATGCCGTACCAATGACACCAGTAACATTAATATCCAGTATGAGATTCGCAATTATCCTCATCCAAATTAAAATGTCTGAATTGTGCTTTTCCAACACTCTCGTCACTGTTCATGCTCAGTAGGAAACTTGAGAAATAATTACACTATGAAGTGATACCAGATCAGGACAATATCGCTAAATTAAGTAAAAATTACTGCAAATTATTAATAATATTTGCTGTTCAAATACAAAGACTTCTTGCAATTCCGAATGTTAACAACCCAATTTAAACTCGTTGTACATTATTCTCGCATTATTATATTCAAGTGAATAAAATTAATCAATTCCCAGAGTAAACATTTACCTATTGGTACAGTTTAATATTCCATACCAGAAAATTACTCTCTTTTCTTATTTAACTCTACGTCCCCATTTCCTATTTAAGTCGAAGCTCCATCCCAAGTAGCATATCCACGTCGGCCGATATGGGCATATTGGATTTCAACGATATGGGTCCCATATTGGATGGCAAACATCACTCTTTATGGCTTCTTCTCGGGTGATGTGCCTCGTAGTAGAGAGCTAGGATAGGTGTCACATCAGTCCGACAGCTGTCAATGATGTGCCAGTCCGACAGCTAACTGTGTGCAGGATAGGTAGAATACTAGTCCGACAGCTAACTGTGTATGAAGGTTAGGAAGAGCACACCAGTCCAACAGCTAACTGTGTGGGCCAGGTTAGAAGGAGTGTATCAGTCCGACTGCTATGTACGAGGAAGAAGGTAGAGGAGAGGTGATCTTATAAATTATAAGGTTGCATCGGGCTTTTATATTCCCCTTCTTTGGTGTGGTCATCCAAGCTCCTCCTTCGATGATTGTGGTTCCTTCCGTTGATTCCCTGATGAAACTGGTGTCGTCGCCTGCTTGTTTTCATTGCAGTTTATTTATATTGCGTAACTTGTTCTACACATATTTGTTATTCGTAGTACTCACGCTACTACAATGTTTACGCTGCGAGTATGAGACGACTCGTGCTCAAGTACGTGGAACATTCCAATACTGTCTATTGGAACTTCAGAAAGCACAGGGCCACTGACAGTTTTTAGTTACTGTCATTTGGAAATTGTTATTGGTCATCGGCCAGTAGACCACCGCTAATTTCGAGCCCTGTTGCGTTTTTGAAAATCATATTTCTGTGTTGTATATGAAACTTTAAACTGAAGCTAACAAATGTTGGATAAATTTTGGCGAATACAAGAAACAGCGACTAAATTTTATTTACGTTTACTAGTAATTTTTTTCTCAATTATAATACTAAAGGAAAAGTAATTTGTTTAGTTAGGTTAATCACTCTTGTTTTACAAGTGACAATTTAGCTCAGTATATACATAAAAAATTTGAAGCAAATTTAGAAAAAGCTAAAACTTTCAGGATGAGTTGCTTTTTTAAGTTGCGTGGGATGACCTGTCAAAATCCCTAAAAGCCCAAGTGAACTTCCCCGCTAAAATGGCGCCCATGGTTTCGGCTCATAATTCAAGAAATAATTAAGACATGTGAATTCTGTAAAAGGATTTATATTTTAGAATAACAAATCTTTAACTTTTGTAGACACATTTTTTTTCGTAAAATCTCACCCAAAACTATTCACCTTGGAAGTACAACAAATAGCATTTTTGGTAACCTGTTTTCGTACTTGGTATATCTCAGAAACCGAAAATATTCCTAAAATTGCGCTGAAGTACTTTCGGTTGCTAATAATCTCTCCCAAAATGGAAAAAAAATCGTTGAGGTATTAAACATTTCCGCAAGAGATCACACTAGACTTAAATGTGATGCATGCTCACTCGATGTTGACGCCGGCCGGGTGACCGAGCGGTCTGCGGCGGTATGCCATCGGCTCGAAGGACCCGTGTTCGAGTCCCGGCAGGGGCACGGGTGTGGATTTTAACTCTTAACAGCTAAAGGCGAATCGTGACGGGCCGAAGTCCAAAGTTACTAAACTGGCCCATATAAAAATAAAGTTTACCGATGTTGAAAGAATAATGAAATCGCGACAACTAAGGTGGGCAAGGTCGTGTATCAAGGATGAGAGGGAAACGAAGATTATATTCCATCCTGGTTGGTAAACTGAAGGGAAAGAGATCGTTAGGAAGACCGAGACGACGACGGGATGATAATATTACAAGGGATCTTGGAGAACTAGGTGTTTGTGATGAAAACTGGCTTGATGTTGCCCAGGATAGAATCCTATGGAGATCGTTTATTACTGCGGCGATGAACTTGCGATTTCCGTAAGCCATAAAATAAGTAAAAATATTTAATGAACTGAGTTTACCTACATCATTCAACATATACATCCTTTTTAAGGTTTTGATCGATTTTTTCCCTTTATTTCCTCTGATTTCATAATCGGACGTGAAGCGTCCACAGAAAAATAGGGAATTGTATTAATAGATGATATTTAGTTTTTCTATCGAAAACAATTTCTAACCTACCTTTTTCTCCTTGGTTCTTCAAGTATGAGATTGTAACATTTATCTAAGACTCTATCATATCGTGACATGAGCCTTAGATGCCTATAGGCCATGAATAAAATTCAAAATTCTATATCATCTCCATCGTATTCTTCAGCTGCTGTTGGTGCATTAGAGCAAGCACTTCTCTGGCAGTTGGCGCGAAACTTCGAACACTTCAAGTTGGCTTTCTTACACTCACATACGTGAATGTCACAGTGCTTTCGATAAGTTATTTTGCACTTGCAGGCTAGTAAGTTAAGTAATTCAGGAACACTTGGTGGGAGGTTAGTTGGGATGGGATGGAGTTTGTTTTGTTTTCTCTCCATCCCTATTCGAGAGTTCATAAAGTTGCCTAATCACTGCTGTACTTGTAAGTAAACACGAAGAGAGTGTTGTAAGGCAGTCCCACTCACGCACGGGGTGGGACTCCAATAGGCATCAACACAATACCGCTGCGACTCTCAGGGCAACTGTTGTGGAGGACGCAATGGCAAACATCCCACAGACCCATCTCATTACTACTACCTACAGGCGGTTTTAACAATGTGTAGAGGCTGTTATTGCAGCTGACGGCGGTTTCATTGAATGATGTCCACTGTGTATGTCACCTGTACAGAACATTATCTTCATTGATTGTGTCTTTTTTCCTGTGGACGTGAATTTGTTCTCAAATACTTGCCGTACCCTGTACTACTGCTCCGCAGCAAGTAAACGTTGCTGTACAAAATTGTACTTCTGGAAGATGTCTGTGTCAGATCTCGACCAAACCATAGCATGAGAAGGCATCCACCATCCACCGACATGAGATCTTGCGGTGTTCCTACGCAGAGCTCGATTGACTCAATTATACTCGTAAGAGTTGTTTTAACATTTTTTCGCATAGAGCCATTGTGAAACAGGGCTGGAGGAGTGTTGTGTATACAAATCGATTCAACTCTGTTTGAAAACTTAAGTAATTTGAAAGAAGTTGAATATAAGCTCACTTTTATTTTGATACCATTGCATCAACTCAGTAAGTAGACAATAAATGATATAACACAACAAATGTTTGAAGTGTACACCGTCTGCACGTTTCGAAGATTTAACTCTTTCGCATTGACTCCCTGATGCGCTGATGATTTCCCACAATATTTCGGATTGTTTCGCAAACAGCAAAACTACGATCTCGAAGTGTATCAACGTCTTGCTTGCACTGGAGTAACGCAAGTGATTTCAAATGTCCCCACGTCTACCTCGACCTATACAACGGTCTAGAAAGCGATAAACTTTCCGGCTAAAATGAGCTTAAGCTCGTGCATGAAATACATAATCTGTATTATGGAATATAGGACATCGTCCAGATATGAGGTAAATCGTTCTCCAGAAATACTAGGTTTGTCCTGAGTCTGGATAGAAGGCCCCAAAATTCGATCGCAATGATGCCAGCATAAATGTCACCTGATAACTACTGCTGACGGCATGATTGAGCAGTTAATCAGAATTATCCTGAACCCATAGCATTGGCTGCGAAAATTCACGGTGATAGGGATTGCACGCTCTTGTAATGACTCAAACGCCAACGTGGGGTCATACATATCTTGCCCTTCTTTCCTTAATATTTTCTTGTTTATGGATATTCGGTTATTTTCTTTTCCTTTTCTTTATTCAAGTTTACTTCAACTCAAGGAAATCATTACTATTTCCTGTTTAGAACGTTGCTTCCCATTCAGAAGATCAAAGACGAAGCTCTTAATTGTTCGAGCATCTTCGCATTGTTGGAGCGTCTGTCTGGACTTGTCCAAAATATGAAAGGATCCAGTTACTGATATTCTTTGTTAGATTACCGTTTTGGAGGTAAAACTACAGAAGGGTGTTCTTCGTTTTATTCTCTTAATTTCTGCTGTTATTACACATTAATTCATTCTTCGTCATTCCTTTACGTTCTCTACAGAGTTTTTATTATTTTGTTCGTCAGATTGTGGTTAAAACATTGGTCACGTCCCATTCTTTAGTTAACGTAATCTGTTCCCTGATTGGTCAGAAAACGACATCTCGAGATATACAGCAAGCATGGTGGTGATGTAAGAGGTCAGCAGAAACGGTTGCTTTAATAAGTCGAAAGTTTTATAGTAAATAAACCTTCTTGGTTGTTTTTATACTGCCAAATGGTAGTTTAATACACGAATTAAGCGACGAGATATTGGAGAGCAGCTGACATATATGTGTATGTATGAATAAGATGTAAGCAGGTTTCCGCATGCTAGTCCTGTTTGTAGCAGTGTGACTTTTCTTCATTGAACCGACCAAATTCAGATGTGTGAAAAGTGACCTGCATGTGAGGAAGTATGTATGGTGATTTGTTTGTTTCTTCAACTAAATATTTATTTTTTTGCGTTTTAACAGTAATGAACTGAAACCATTCAATTTTATTTATTAAATTATTACCGCGTAAGTACATCCATTTTGGTAGGTGTGTGTGTGCTATATATTAATCTCTTCAGTATGTACGTGTTCAGTTGGTGTGTTTTTTCCATCGACATGTGTGAGTAGGCATTCTGCGTGGATTAGTCATTTCTGCGGGAAAGCATGTAGCCGAAAGAATTCCATTATTTCCGAGTCTCACCGATCTGTTCAGATATGTCTTTTTTAATTCATACTTTTGGTACAGTACAGCTTTAACATACCGTTCCCTTCTCCTTCAGTGATTTTGAGTTACACTTTTTTTCTTTATACCATGTAGGTACCGCACTGGAAATCTTTCATTAAAGGAATTCGAACCGTGATTTTCTGGAAAATTATTTCTAAAGCTGATCTTAAATTTTGATCTTGAAACTTTCGAGATTCGCTATTGCTAGCGATCGGGTACTTCCGCTTTCCTTCTTTCTCCGACCATCGTCTATCAGCCTCAATGAGAAAGAAAGTTAATTGAATTAGAACCTAAACAACCTTACCCACCCCTAATTAAAGTTTAAATGTCTGGTTTCTACAGTTTTTTTTTTGCTTTGAATGTTTTCACAAAGTGATCCAATATTATGAAATTTAATTGTATGCTCAGTACAAGTTGTAATTACTGTGGACTGAGAGTCCCTTGCACTATCGATTATTTTGAACAGGCTCGAGAGGTTAGGTTCCATGACTTTTGTTTGGAAGTAATTTATTTGGATAGTTCATTTGAAAATTTAGAAGATATGTTACTAATAATGATAGAAATACAATACAATTATTTAATGAGTTCTGAATATTGAAATGTCACTTAATCCAACGTTTCGGTTTTCGCCATGGAAAATATATTATTGAAATTTTCTCTATGTAAATTTTGATAACCTTAATTCGAAACACTGCTTTGTCTCTGCATTGACGCTTTCTTACTACATTGTTCGTTTTATAACCTATGAATAATGAAGAAAATAGAAATTTTGCTGGGTTACATCGATTCAGGATGTTGTTCTGAAAAGTTTTTTTATTCTTCAGTATTGAATGTAAACTCACATAAGAATACTTATGTTGAATTTCTTTCGCTATAACGTTTCCTATTGAGGAATAAAATTTGCCTTAACCCAGTAACTAATGTGTAAAGTTTTATTTTTCCATTTAGTTAGTACACTGAAGTATAACATAGTGTCTAGTCATTTAATGCATCTGTGGTGAGAACGTACTCACGGAAATCGGTCCACTTTTCCTAATGAATCTGAAGCGCGTTTCGAAGCGGTTTAGATTAAATAAATAAAATAAATTACAGCCAAATTCGATCCACTACTGGATGAGGCCTCTCCTCGGAGGGAGATTGGTCTACTGCTCCAACGCTGACTAGCCGTGTTGGGAGAGGAGAGCCTTGGTTCTCACTGTAATCGCCATTATCTTTTATTCATAGCAGCTCCCCAATTGCATCACGATGCTGGGTGGGCACCGTTTCAGACCCACACGCTTTGGAAAAAAATGCTTGGCAGCGCCGGGAATCGAACCCGGAACCCATTAATCCGTAGTCAGCAACGCTAACCACTAGACCAACGGGAAGGTCGGTTTAGATTGATATTTTATAATTTCTAAATAGAGGGACATGAGAAATAGTCAATAGCTACCAGCTTTCTTTTTTAAATTCTTGCGTTATGTGATAATTCGCGCTGGGCCGATAGGGCCATGTACTATCTTAGTGGCTAACGTTCGACAGTCCGATCATCAGGTTCTCGGGTACGTGGTTGATGAATGTGTGAATCGGACTTAGGCGGAACGAGGTTTGTTATTTACAGAGGAATTATCTTCAACAGCATGTAAAACCGCCTCCTCCATCGCAGGAGTCTTCGTCCTTCTGGTCCTCCCCCTGTCAGCAGTGGAAGGGTGAAAAGTTCCATGATCTCTCAGTCGACGATGAACTGACTCAAACGTCTTCCCGTATAGACACTGTCGGTTTGGATATTTAGCCCGGTACTAACGCTGAGCTGCCACGTTATTACCCTTTGCTAATCCATAGATGAAGCGGGCATCTACTACCTCCGTATTAGAATACATTACACTGTGTTGTAAACAAGTATGTGATAAGCACACAAAAGGTTAACTGTAGCGATTAATGTTTTCTCTTACACGGAGTCTGTAACTATTACTTTTGATACTAAATAATATCAAAGACTAATACTTCTTGGATAATGAGATCCGAAATACGTCTTCGCTCCTGTATCAAATCTTGTCGCTGTTCTCTCTCACACTCACATAAGCATGCACGCAAGCGCATAATAAATCACAACACACAACTGAGTTCCCGGCAGCGAAACTATCAACTTTTGACCTGTGTTTCACATAAGTATATTTGATTTATACGACTCACAGAATCACCTCCCGTAATGGTGCCCTTATTCTATATAAACTTTCAATCCACTTTCAGATTAATTTCCTACAATAAATATTCTCGTTTTGTTTTACATGTAGAGTCATTTTATTAAACATTTTTGGTATCATGTAACGAATGTGATATCTTGTTACTGCTTCTGTTGTTCTTAGTATTACAATTGTGTAACATCACTATTTGACGTTTGGACTTCTTCAAACAAAGATGCATGTTGAAGCTTCAATACTTCGTTGCCCCAACTTGTCCACGAAGGAAGAAGGTAACGAGCAAAGATCTCCAAGCACTGAGGATCTTCAGGTAAATACGGTTTTAATACATCTGAAATAATACGAAAATTATAACAATACTACTGCAATAATACATTTGCATACTTGAAAAGCTCACACAGAAGGAAATACAGTATAGACTAATAAACAACAAATGTAGTACCTGCGACCGTAACCAATGTATTTGTTATATACTATATTCACATGGAATTTCATTGCTTACCACTTTCGTTAATAAATAACAATAATAATAATATGATCCCACAAAAGTAAAAGATAGTAAACTTCTTCAAAAACACTGTTTAATTTCTAAGATTTCTTCACCTCAACTTAAGAGCTCTTTCCCTGAAGAACTAATCCACGTGACAGAATAAGAACTTACGATCAGTCAAATTTCTTTTTGCACACAACCAACAGATAACTAGATTCCCTCACATGTATAAAACAGTAAACAAGAAATAAAATATCACACAAAAATGCGACTTAGTCACCTCTCTTTCTTTACTTGTTCCTCATTTTTTCTCTCTTTTATTTTGTGAACACATCTACATTAAAGGAAGCTCGCTACTTATTTATATTTTTGTGCATACATATCTGCAGATTTCCTACCTTTATTTAGTCAATCAAGAAACACAGAAGTAAATACTGATAAGAAAAACAATTAAATGAAAAGTGTACATACATTTAAATTTAAAAACATGCAAACAAAAATAAGAGTGAAATTCGAGCTGATTTCAAAAGCTTTGTTCCCTCATTGTTTTATTTCCGTTCACACTTGTTCTCTTGTGCTGCACACTTATTACCACCCGATAATATTCCGTGAACTGTACGAAGTATTTTGCATTTATAACTCTTTAGAAATATCCTATCTAAATAAGTCATACTAACCTAAATATTAACCACTGGGAATGCTATAGTTCAAGGACTGATATTTAGATAAATTTGATTTGTTATATTGGCCCTCTGTGCAGACAGTCACCGAAATATGTATTACGGAAGTCTAGCATTTAGGTTTTTTTTTATTCAACTTATATTAAGGGCCAGACTATGTTTAAGCAATGACTTGTCTGAGGAACGGTATGTGACAGGCTTACCCAAATAAGGTGGCTACCTAACCCATAAATATACGTTAAATAGAAACTAGACCAATAAAATAATTCCTAGACTCTTGGAATACCCTTGTCCATGACTGTACTGTACTCACATTGTCTTTACCCTATCTTACAAGTAAACCTATCCATGGTTCACACTAAATTTTTCGGCCGAACTTGGTAGAGGAGTAGGGTACATCACGAAACCTTCAGAAAGCATGATTAAAAGTGCTTTCGCCCATAAAGAGGGGCGCCGTGGCCAAAAGTTTAATTCAGAAGCATAAGTACTTATAGTGTGATCTAAGTTTGGAAACACACGTTTATTTGTAAAATGATTGAAATAATGGAAAACAAATATACATGAATGCCGGATCAATGCACTGTCTATTAGAGGGAACATTTTCTCGGGGTTCTTCCACTTTCTTCATTCCACCAATAAATCCATCACTATCCATCCGGTCTGAGTCAAAGTTGCCTAAAGGTCTTAAAAATTAAATTCAAATGCAAAAACTTTCTCTCGTAACTGTCCGTCATCGCTCACTTACTGTCCTCCATGGCGAAACTATGCATGTAATTTAGTAACACTGCGCTAAGATGAATTCAACAGCCGATAACTATTAAATGCCACGAATTGTAGAATCTCATCTGTGCTGTAACTTAGCAACTGCACATTGACATGTCCGACGTCAATGCATGAAAAGTGGTCACAATAAAAATCATATCATGCTATCGTAAGAAGATTGTGACACTGTGCCATGCTAGGACCCAAATTCAGTACTCCCAAGCGTTTCATGCAGACACGTCTATCTGAAAACAAAAGTACTCCTATCTCTTGAGAACATGATCAGCTAATTGGAAGAACGCCACTTCCTGGTTCACCCGCTACACTTCACTTGTCCATTAAACACCGAGTGTTCTAAAAGTTACGCAGCCCGTTTTTTCACAGTACGTAACTATTAAACTAAAACACATAGAGACATCGTTCTTGCGCTGAAATATAATCGTGTACATTAACCACCGAAACACCAATCCTTATTTTGAACGAAAACGAACAATATTGAAAATGCCCAGAAATAAATGAAAACTTCACTACACCCGGCAACTCTAAAATTTAAAATGCGTGTTCTGTCAGTTATTCATTATATGAATATACTGAAATGGAGAAGAATTGATTTTCCATTTTTTCCTAGGGTCGTCAGGTGTAGTCAAGTTGTCATCTTTTTCTGGACATTTTCAGCATTGTTCTTTCTCGTTGAAAATGGCATACTGAGGAAGACAGGTGTAAAACACATCCCCTACTGTCTCCACCAGCAACAGTGTTGCTAGAGTTCAACTACATTTTCGGAAAACTACTAATACCCGTGCACCAAGCTTGTAATCTTTGAGATTCGGAGTTTCTTTCTCATGTTTGATGAGCAGCACTACTGGCTCTCTAGTAAAACCGGGAAGTGTTGCAACGAGTTAAATAAACGGAATTTGTGCATGAAAAAAATACACAATTTGGAAAACAAAAACTTACTCTGGCAACACTTTTTATAGCCGTGCTTGACTGATAATTGAAGTTTCCTTGTCTTAAAAATTTCCTAATATACAGGGCTATATTTCAGCGCAACAATAATATATCTATGTGTTTTAGTTGTTTAAGAGTTACGTATAATGAAAGAACGGGATGTGTGACATTTGGGACAAGCGATATAAATGAACGACATTACTGAATACGAGCAAACCTCCTTTATCATCCCTACATGTACCATAATCTCTCATTGATAACGTAGCTACATCAACAATATGTGATTCGAGCGTTAACACGTACATTTCCACTGGCTAAAGTCGAAAGAGCACAGCTATACAATTCCATTTTAGAGCATGGGAGACGGCACGAAAATATCTAAAACTTAGTTGCCTTTCACCGTCTGCAAATGTAGCACGCAATCATTAAATCTCTATCGATTTCGAAGCTGCCTCAGCTTCTTTGTCAAGGGAGGAGAGATTTATACAGATACAGATTTAAAGCGGTAGTTGAAGAAAGGAGGATAGAGAAAAGTAAAGAACAAATATATCCCTGTAAACGAGTACGAATTTCTCATGTCCATTGTTTCCACTGTTGCCAGGTAACATGGTCAGAAGGTGATGCTGTGAAATTTGGGAAAGTCACTAGATAAAGAGTGGATGTGTGATGAGGAGGTGCAACCATAAAGCTTTTAAAACATTAGTAAATATCAAGTAAAGTTACATCACGTGGACGGGTTATGTAATCATAATGCTTATCTGTTGGTTTCACGATGACCTGCTGTAATCATAATGCTTATCTGATGGTTTCACGATGATCTGTTGTAATCATAATGCTTATCTGTTGGTTT
>JAGDQP010021675.1:0-22509 GCA_022664845.1 Lepisma saccharinum | reverse complement strand
AGGTATCCCTAGTTATGCCTGATACCTCTAAAATTCAGCCTAGGTATTTAAACGCTTCTTTAGTTATCTACTTAAAACTTTAATTAAATCACAATAGGAAAGGAAAACTAAACTTCATTATACCGTACATGAAAATATATAAACTCACCTACGAAGAAATATGACGTAAGAAGATCAATGAATTTAAACCAACTCGTTTTGAAATGTAAACGGAACAAGACGAATATAAGTAACACACACACACAATAATATTTGTCACATACTACTTACATATCTGATTTCATGTGAAAGAAATGGAAGAATTCCACTATAAATTCGGAGGAACTTACTGTATGGGCTAAATTAGGGAGTATCGCTGTATTTTGATTCATGTAATCTTTCACTGTAATTAAAAAAAGTCAATTGGGAACTTTAGCATTAAACCATTTTCATTATATTGATTAAGATCACTTATATTATTCTTGTAGGAGCAATTAATCTCTGATATGAGTTTGTAATGAATCTCTCAATCTTATTGCTTAATTATTTTTAATGTTCATTGTATATCAACTTTGCAATTGTAAAATTGTAATAGTGATTGGCACTTAAGCTTTCGTAAAGTCAATATTTTTTAAGTTGAGAAGCAAAATGAATGAAATGGGGAAACACATGTAAGACAACAACATGGCTATTTTTTACATGTAGCACTTACAGTAAATTAACCACGAATTTATATATATATATATATATATATATATATATATATCTTTTATGTCACGTTATATTTTAAAATAAACGATACACGAGAATTATAGATACCTTTCTCTATTACAGCTTCGGGATTGGGTGGACTAAGAAAGATAACCAAGTTATGTTTCAGAGTTCATCACGTATTGATTACTTGCCCACATAGCAGAGTACATCCCTGGGACGTCCCATTTAGATCCCATTAACGTCAGATTTCTCAAGCTCCCATAGCGATGTCCTAAGGACGTCCGTGGGATAACTCTGTGGGCAATACAAACAGTTCATCCCGTTTGGAGGTCCCCTGGATGTCCCCCGGAAAGCCGTTCGGGATTACCTACCTGGAATTTCCATAAATTAAATCGACCTTACTATTATTATTATTTAATTAATTATAACTATACGAAGGATATGCCTTCGTATAGTTATACGAAGGATTAATTATAACTATACGTCCCATGGATGTAAACGGGACTTAAACAGGACGTCCTACGGACGTCCCGATATCCTGCCAGGAGATCCGTCAGATGTCCCTGGGATGTCATTTTGCTATGTGGGTGATTGCTCGATGTTTTTCACGTATGTTCTTTCTAAAAAAAAAAAAAAAAGGAACAGATCAGGACTTGGGTTTCATAGAAACGTAACTCCATTGTAATGTTATGGAACATTTGTGGAGTTACGTTTCTCTAACATTCAAGTACCGAAATATCAATTTATATTTATGTAACTGGACTGAGATAGTAAAAAAAATAATATATATATATACGAATGCAGAAAATTCTAATGGAAGAACGTGTGTGCTTCTTTCAGATTAAATTATTTAGAATGCAAAGTTTCAAATACATTTTTCTTTTTAATATTAGTGATTACAGATCTAATGACTAGAACGCACTACATAAAACTATTACTTGATAAGAATTACGTGTATCTAACGCGTAAAACTATCGCCTTTCATACTATGTTTTTTCTAATCAAGAGTCAAATTTCTACCCCACTAAGAAATACTCCTACGCAACCATCGCATTATGACTAAGTATTTAGAAATTGTTTATGATTTGATGTGACTAAGACTGAAAAAAATTGCTTTTCATTAGAAAATAATTACAATGTTAATGTTTTATAAATTGTGCGTAATTTGAAATGATGCTGTGTCCTATTGACCAATTTTGTGGCACCGTACATGAAACAACCCATAACCCTCAATGAAGCTGTTCTGAGAAAAATCTTTTTTTTTTTTTTGCATGGTTGTCCACAAGAATAGCATTGTTTCCTGTTTTTGGTTATTCTGTTATCCAGACGTAATTCCTTACATCGTATTGTTTAAAGTATCAAAAATTGAGAGATGGCATACGACATGTTTAGCATTACTTTCGTGGCATTATCTCATTAAAAAAAAAATGAGGGTTTCATGCACGGTGCCACCGAATTATTATTTTATAAGAATATAAGTACCTCGGAGGCAAACTATACTACGCCACTTTTCGCAAAATTCGAGCTCTGTTTATAGTTATGTTGATTTGAGCACGCTATTTCACATGTGTTGGAATATACCCACACAGCACAAGTACGTCCATAGGAAATCCACAGGACGTCCCGGCAGGATATTAGGACGTCCTAGAGACGTCCTAAGTAGATCACTGATGACCCAGGGACGTCCCTGGGACATCTCTATGGGAATCTACACAGAACATCCAGTTTCCGGGACATTGAGATAAGGATGGGACGTCCTATGGGAATCTATACCAGACATCCCGTTTCCGGGATATTGGGATAAGGATGGGACGTCCCAGGGACGTCCTGTGCTATGTGGGTAGTTTTATCAATTGGTAATTCTTATACAAAAAAAAATGACATAGTTACGTTTACCAC
The DNA here is from genome assembly GCA_022664845.1 of Lepisma saccharinum. Lineage (NCBI taxonomy): Eukaryota > Metazoa > Arthropoda > Insecta > Zygentoma > Lepismatidae > Lepisma > Lepisma saccharinum. The sequence continues at coordinate 19,917 of JAGDQP010021675.1, read as the reverse complement.
CAGAAAGAGCATGTTCAAATATACAAAACTACGTATTGAGGTCGATCTTGGCAAGAAAGTGACACAGTACAGTTTACCTCCAAGCTACAGAAATAATAATAATAAAAAAATCTTAACATAAAGAGTAAAGACGTAAGAATTGTTTTCAGAATAATTCGCAAGTTTTCAATGAAGAGACCTAATTCCCATCTGTCTATGCTATCATTACCAAGATGGATCAGATAAGTGTGAATGAAGGATAGAAACGAGTGGAAGACATAGATCGTTACGGTTAAAATAGAAAATCAGAAATTGTGTAGTTAAATAGTGTGAATTCAGAAACGCAGAATGGATATAAAAGGAAGAGAAAGAGAAAGAAGTACATGTAACTATTGAAGAAGATAATAGATACTTGAAAGTAAAGGAGGAAGATGTAGAAAACGAGTAACACGTAGAAAGTATTAATGAGAAAAAAAATAATACAAAAACCGTGAAGAAAATCAAAGAACATTGAAGGTCTTGTTACTATCGACAGAATAATAATGAAGATAATAAGTGATAATATGGACCGCCCCGCTTGTCTGGAGGTTAGCGTTGCTGACTACGGATTGAGGGGTCCCGGGTTCGATTCCCGGCGCTCCCAAGATTTTTTCCAAGGTGTATGGGTGTAGATCGGTGCCCGCCCAGCATCGTGATACAATTGGTAAGCTGCTATGAATAAAAATAGTGGCGATCATAGAGAGCGCTCAGGCTCTCCTCTCCTAACCCGCCTGGTCAGCGTGGGAGCAGTAGACCAATATCCTCCCTCCGGGGAGAGGCTTCATTAGGAAGTAGTGGATCGAATATGGCTGTGATTTATTTATTTATTTAAGTGATAATATGAAGTATGAGAAGAAGTAATGATGATGATGATGATAATGTTGGAAGACACATCTACGAAGAGAAAAATCTTATTATGGACTCGTGTGCAAGGACATAAATAAAAGATATCTTTATTTCCTTATGGAATATTACGATGTTTGAACCTGAAATGGATTCAACAAAGATTTGATGAAGTTTAAAGGTCGAACAGTTCACAATATTTATGCTAAGGAGGAAACATATTAATAAACGAATCAAGATGGAATCATATTTTAGATGAACATGGAATTATCTAACAATTGATATTGCATGCCCATGAAAGGCTGAGTGTCGCGTCGGTTCGTGGTTGACATTTAGTTTTAAAATAATCAATAGCCGTCCATCTTGTTCTCATATCTCAGTGGTAAAACAAACCCTTGGCAAGCAGGACTTTGCTTCAAAATTAGTTATATATCTATTTTATCTGCACATTTTTTAAAATTTATTTATACAAGAAGTCTTTTCTTTAAGACAGAATATAAATCCCATAATTAGTTACAATTGAAAGATGGATCTTTCTCTGAAATGAACAATGCTTTTCAAGTAAAAATTGAATTGTGCAAAGTACATAATACAGTAGATTTTTTCATTGCTAATTAACTGGTACTCTTTTTTATATAAGAAATATTTATGTTCATCAACGGAATATATCAATAAGTAGGTAAATAAAATAAGTATTTTTATCCTTTTTCAATTTAAGAGATATTTGTTGCTAAAAAAAAAGTACATCCTGTCTCCAACCCCATGAGGAAGGCTCGTCGGACCGACGTAGGACCACCGGTGGGCCAACCTCGTAACAGTTTGGCCACCGTCGGCCCTGGACCGGCTCGACGAGTCTTCCTCATGGGGAAGATGTATTTGTAGTTTGCAAACAAAGGTAAGTAAAATATATTTGTTATTCGAAGATAAAAGACGCAATTAAATATATTTTGTTGCAGTATCTTGATTCTTATTTAGTTCCGTTGTCAAGCTTTGCATTAGATTTCACGTAAACAAGAAAATACACTGTACTTACAATTTTGAAGTTGTTTTTAATCTCTGTTAGTGTTAATTCCTTCTTGTCTCCCTCTTGTCTTCAAATGAACCTCAGTTGGAGTAGTGTTGCCTCTCTCTAGTGTTCATAGTCTTCCTCGTTTATTTTAATGGTTAAAACAGTGAATGAAAGAAAATACTTACCATTGCAATTGAAATTATATAATCCTATTTCGTTTTAAACTGGAAACCATTAGAAACAAACACATCGAACAAAGTAACTAGACAGAAATATGGTATGATGCATAGCTATACGATTTACACCATAGATTTCCCAGCATGCAATATGGAAGTAAATATGCAAGCTTATTGAAGTATAATCATTTTTAAACAAATATTCTTTTCGTGTTTGTGTGATTTTTTTCTCATACAACTTTACCATATATGCATTTCACAGAACAATTACTAACATTCAAACGTGAGATATGGAAGCATCTTTATGTTGAATGAATAACATTTTTGTTGGTATAGATTGCAAAACTACCTACCTCACGTTTTATTAGATACAGTACACACACATTTCTTTGTTTAATAACTAACCAGTTATCACGTTGAAAAAAGAAAGAGAGATTTTGATCCTATCAGGATAATACTTCTTTCGAGTTTTTTTTTCGAAATTGAACTGTTTTGAATATCGGTCAGGACTTTAGGGTACGGGTAACATAAAGGTATATATATATATATAAATCTGAAGTTCAATGTATTTAAAAATTGAATACGTGTCGTACATATAAATTATGAGGGCATAGAAGCACACACAGACACAATTTTCGAGTCATGGCATCTGTAACCTATCACTTCAAAATAATATAAAAATGACGTGAACACAGTTTTGGTAAATATTCAGTGTAGTGGAGAAGTATGCGATGTCTTAGAAGCGATTTGGTACTTTCAGATATGTTATTCAAACTTAAATATATATATTATATATATAGGGGTTGGACAATAAATCTAAAAACACGTCATACAGGACACGTAAGTGTGGCCCGCCACTGTACACCACGTGTTGAGGTTGCCGATCCTGTTTTGTTTTCAATGTGTCATGTGGACCTTCCTCTTCCGTCAGCAGTACACAGTTCACCTGTGAGTGTCGTGGTGTGCAAGTGGTGCGGTAAAATGGGCGACATGACAGACTTCCAAAGAGGCATGATCGTTGGTGCCCGTCTGGTTGGAGCTTCAGTGACAACAGTGGCGACCATTGTGGGGGTATCGACAAGCACTGTGTCCAATGTCACGAGGGCATACACAATGCATGGGCAAACAACGTCTGCAAAGCACAACAGTGGTCGAAAGACAATCCTGTCCGATAGGGACAGGAGGGCATTAAAACGGATTGTAGCAGCTAAAAAGCAGACCACTGCAATGAAAATTACGTCTGAACTCAATTCCGACCTATATAACCCGGTTTCATCAAAAACAGTGCGACGGGAACTTAATAAAATGAAAATTCATGGCAGTGCCGCGATCGCCAAACCTCTGGTCACAGCAGTAAATGCGAAGCGGCGTATCCAGTGATGCATGGACCACAAGGAGTGGACGCTTGATCAGTGGAAACACGTAATGTATTCCGATGAATCGACCTACACCTTGTTTCCAACAACCGGTCGTGTTTACGTATGGAGAACACCGTCGCAGGCCTATAATCCAGACTGTCTGCGCCCAACTGTAAAGCATGGGGGTGGTTCTGTTACAGTATGGGCAGTGATATCGTGGTTTTCTGCAGGTCCCATCATAGCCCTGCATGGAATGATGAATGCTAAGGCGTATGAGGCCATTTTGGGGGACCAGGTTCTACCCATGGCCCACACATTGTTCCCGGATGGTGATGGCATCTACCAAGATGATTTGGCACCCTGTCACGCTGCAAAAACGGTGCAATCATGGTTTGAGGAGCATGACGAGGAGCTATCACACCTCCCCTGGGTCCCACAATCACCAGATCTGAACATCATTGAGCCATTGTGGTCTGTGTTAGAAAGGCGTGTTCGGTCTCATTACCTTCCACCATCATCCCTTAAGGAACTGGAGCATGTTTTGGAGGAAGAATGGTACAACATTCCACACACCACGATTCAGGAGCTGTATACGTCCATTCCACGTCGGATCCAAGCTGTTTTGGACGCAAAAGGAGGCCCCACACCATACTAGGCATGATTTTCACACTTTTTGAAACGTTTTAGATTTTTTTGTCCAACCCTTATATATATATATATATATATATATTCCGCAAGTTATTTACTTCTTCTTTGAACTATTGAAATGGAATGACAGACACGACTGGATGAGAAGACCCAGGCTGCCTACCGAAAATATTGAGAATATTACTTGAAGAAAGAAATTTGAAAATAATAATATTCCCTGATAGACATTTATCTTCGCTTGCCTATCCACCCCTATTTATTACAGCTACAACAATACAGTCATGCTGTTTCGAGAAGGTTGCAATTTAGGTTGGAAAGAAGTAAGTAATCGCGTAGTCAAGAAACCATCTTGGGTCAGAATTTCGTAATCATAAAGTTTGGAAGCCTGTTATGTTTTTAGGTACAACAAAAACTTTCCAGTTTTATGAAACAATTCATCCACTTTCTTGCAACCAACAAACAGTTCCTGTACTTTGAGCCAAAAATAGTGAAATGCCGAAAATAGGTTCGATAACTAATTAATGATCTCGTGAACGAGAACAAACTGTTATGGGTGAGGATGTGATAACACCCGTCACTAATATATTCGTTCGTTATCCTGAAACTGTAATTTTTGAATATCTATTCTGTAAATTTTTTAAAAAAAGTTATTTTTTTGTATAACATATAATTGAAATCTCAATATTTGATAAATAATACATTTCGTCGAAATACCGTACAACACAATACATTAACAAAATACCTGATCAAAAATATCATGCTTTGATACGCAATAGCTTCCTGCTGATGATTGCGTAACTCGTGGAATATTCCAAGAATATCTCATTTTTTTACGTTTTAATATTCCCAAACATTTTGTAACTATCTTGACTACTTTGAACAGACCAATTAGCTGTAATATTAGAATTCAAACTGAATAGGAACCTTGCAATTATTATACTAACGAATGGCAACCTTTTAGCAAACGAGCACTCGGATATGGTATAGAAAGTACCATGTTTGTTACCACCAAAATTGGGATTGAATAGGTTGTAGATTTAATTCCCTGTTTTTAATTAGTTGTTTCAAGAAGTGGGCCATCACCATACTTTCAAAATATTAACGTCTTCTCTTTCCCCAACTCTTGGATCTGGTTCGCCTTAATTTCCACTTCCTTTTACCAATTATATCAAAACTGTCAAAAGGGCATCAGAGGTAATATTTAGAGGTAATGACTATTCATATACTAATGCAAACATAAAGATTGGTTTCTTGAAATAGACTCATCATTTGATGCCATGAATTACAATGGACTTCCAAAAATGCAGCAACCAATTTAGAAGAAAAATGATATAAAATACTGGTTTTCCGACAAACTGGTAGGTAACCTTTATATACATCCCGAAGGGGATACAATATTTGTGTTAAATTTCTTTGGTATTGCTCCATAGTACGTAATTTGATTCAACCACTTTTTTATAGGAAACTCAAGCCTTCCACCCATTTTTTTTATCGATTCGTTGATTGTTTATCTTGTTAATAGTAGTACAAATATTTTCCATTAGGTGGAGTCAAAGTCGTTCACATAGCTTGCATTTCGTAATCAGAATAATTATGAGGAATGTCATCTATTTCGAAATACGATTAATGTCAATACTCTTTATGATAATTGTTGTAAGAACAGAGAAAATTGGTTACTACACAACGACAAACAAAAATAGCAAACAAGTAAGTTAAACAAGGACGTCTATTAATTTCTGGTATGTATAGCTCAAATTAAATGAAAGAAAAAGCAGTTAATTCCTACGTTAATTTGTAGTGTGATTACTACATTTCAACCAGGCGATGCTCAATGCCATAAAATTGACTATTGCTCAATCTATGTTATACTCGTTTCAGTAGAGAAGTTGGTTCTTACTTCGTCCTGAGTCATTTTTACCAACTGATCATCTGATAACATTATATTTTCATTCTTCTTTTGTTCTTTTTCTTTAACATCCTCGTCCTGCTTTCAGTTTTTCCCCGTCTGTCTAGCTAGGAGATCGCCGTCCTTACCATCCTTGCCGTGGACGATACGACTTGACTTGTCAATTTGACAACCGAACTTAAAAATATGAATCATTTGACTTTTGTCATCACAACGTATACATTATATATGAAATTATGAGAACATTCTTTCTGCCATTCCAAATAGAAAACACACCATATTTTCAGAAGAAAGGGTTTTATATAACTCTCACTAAGTTCTCTTACGTTTCAAGACTCTGACGACGTTCACCTGAAATCAAACTAACATATCGCCAGCTGTTCTTGCACTAATAAGTTACAAAAATGAGTTGATTCTGTTCTACAAGATTAACAACAATTAACAACAAAGCAATAATAGAACATACTTTCATGGTACTTACCTTGTAGCTTCCTATCGTTGTTTATTACCTTAACATTGTCAAAACAAGGAATGATCTCGTGAGTATGTTCTTAAAAGTTAGTTTCGAAAGTAAGGATGTAATAATCCAATAGTATGTACGCTTCTATTTCAACTTGAGATTTCAAATCTGAAAAATACATTTAAAATAGAACATCGGAAATAAATAGGTAATAATAATAATAATTAGTAGTAGTAGTAGTTTATTGTTGTTTGTTACTCCTACTGCTTCAAAGGACGAAGATAAACTCAGTCAATCTGGTGGAGTGTTTGTAGCACGCTCTTTCGAATTGAATTGAAGCCAACCATTTTATTTTCGGGAGTAGTGGGATGATAACTAGATAAAATTCCTAGCAGAATAGTACTTCCAGATTTTCGTGCCCTGGCCCTGCAGAGGTTCTGTCTCGCAGATATATGAGTTTTCATTTATTTATGTTGTTCAATCAATACCTTATTACGAACTGATATAAACAATATGAAGCGTGAAGGGAAAAAATATTTACGAACCGGCATCAGATCTGTATCCTTCTTCCGGAAAATGCGTCTTGATAAACAAGAGTAATTTGTGGACACGAAGAAGAACATACCACATGGCAATTAACGAATAATAATAAGTAAAAAAAAAAAAAATGAAAAGAACAGTATCGTGGAAATAAGTTCAATATGGCGTATTGGAGACGAAGTGATAGAATTCTGTGAAAAGATTTTTATTCACTGTCGGATTCAGAAAGTAGCTGGAATACGAACTGATACTATGTATCAAATGAGGGACTTTGACGCAAAGTGATGTAAGCAGAAACGTATTTGCGAGGGGGTTGGTAGTAAAAAAAACTCCTCGAAATTCAACGTTTTATGAAGAATTAGTATTATTTTTAGGCATAATTATAGATATTTAATACATATTTCATATCTAGACACACTTTGGATTCTTTCGGAAAGAAACTTCTAGATATATGCCTGGATGCCAGTGAAATTTTTAGAAAAACTCCAGTTAACCTTGTGTTTCATACATAACATAATATTTTTGTCTTGGGAATCTTCTACAGAAACACATGAGAGTACAATATGTAAATCTATTCACATGGGAAAGTTTAAAATTCTACTTAGAGAATATGTTATGTCATTAAAACTTAGAATGGTTTGGTGCACTTTCTTTTAAGTCTCTCAAATATGAAGCTGTTAAATTCTAAAGTTCCTATTTCTCTCGCATAATGATTTTTTATTTAATATCTTTTAATACTTCTCATAACCACCAAAACATCTTTTGTCTGTGAGTGAGAGATGTCGAGAAGTAATTTACTAATCTGCTAACTTTCATTGTTTTCTAATCATTAATTTTTGTATAAGACGATCTCAGATTTCACCTTCACATGTTTAGATACGTATAGAGGTAATTAGTAGTATACCAGGTGTATGCATAAGTAGTTTCCGGTTTACCTAAGAGATGGCGCCAGCGAAAAGTACGCAGCGTATTCATTTGACATATACGTCATTTTGTGTGTCTGACATTAAACTACAAACACACACAAGTTGAGTCCGCCAAACACTAGCGTCTTTGTTTTATCGTTCAGTGATCATGTCGAAGTTTGTGCCTGAAAAAGAACATTTGCGGCACGCATTGCTTTTCTTATTTAATCACAAGAAAAAGGCTGTTGAAAGTCATCGTGTGCTGGTAGAAACATATGGTGAACACGCTCCATCGATTAGAACATGTGAGACATGGTTTCGACAATTTAAAAGTGGTGATTTCAATGTGAAAGACAGTGCGCGCTCTGGTAGACCACAAAAGTGCGAAAACGAGCAATTGCAGGTGTTATTAGAGGATGACCCAACTCAAACTCAACAGCAATTAGCAAAAGCATTAAATGTGTCACAAGAAACAATCAGCAGACGTTTACGAGCAATGGGGAAGATCAATAAGCTGGGTAAATGGGTCCCACACAATTTGAATGAACGTCAAATGGAAAACCGCAAACTCACTTGTGAAATGCTGCTTCAACGCCACGAAAGAAAATCCTTTTTGTATCGAATTGTGATGGGTGACGAAAAATGGATTTATTTTGAAAACCGGAAGCGGAAAAAATCGTGGCTTTTACCTGGCGATTCTTCAACATCAAAGCCAAATCGCTCCGGCAAGAAGACATGCTTTGTGTCTGGTGGGACCAGAGCGGTATTGTGTATTATGAACTCTTGAAGCCCGGCGAAACCGTTAATGCACAACGCTATCGCCAACAAATGATTAATTTAAATCACGCATTGATCGAAAGACGACCGGAATGGGCCCGAAGACATGGCAAAGTGATTGTGTTACACGACAATGCGCCGTCTAACACAGCAAAACCAGTGAAATACACCTTGAAATCGCTTGGATGAGACATCCTTCCGCACCCGCCGTACTCCCCAGACCTGGCGCCACCTGACTATCACCTCTTCGCATCAATGGGGCACGCGCTCTCAAAGCAGCACTTCAGCAATTTCGAAGACGTTGGAAAATGATTCGACGAATGGTTTGCCGCAAAAGACAAGCAGTTTTTCTGGCATGGTATGCATCAATTACCTGAAAGATGGGCCAAATGTGTAGAAGCCGATGGCCAATATTTTGAATTAAACAAAATTAATTTCCCTTGAAAATTACGTGTTTTCTTTACCACAAAAACCGGCAAAAACTTATGCATACACCTGGTACATAGAGTATAAATAAATTTACAACGTAGTATAAATAGAGTTGTTTTATAGATTACACAGAACACTAAGATTACAAAACATTAAGGTATTCATTTGAAACTAGACAGCTCCAATGATAAAATATGATTGCAGTATTTTATATCTCATATATAAAAGTTTAAGGTTTAAAGAATGTCATTCAGTTTCTGGGAAACCAGTCAACGTGAAAACATGGTTGAATTGCTCTTTACTTCAAAACTTCAGAGCAGTTTAGATACTGTTTATCATAAGTAAACATGATTGTATCATTCCTGTTTCGTCTTTAGGAAAAAGAAAAGTGCTTTAAGGAAATAAGAAAATTTCAAACAAGGGCCATTACTCTTTCATTCAGCCACGTCGCTCAGTAAAGACGCTATTGTTTTGTTAGATACTCAAGACATGTTTTACTGCATTCGATGGAAGCTATGCTACTGGATAGACGTTTACCAAAGCTACGGATGTGCTTTAGATACTCTCCTGTAGGAGAAAGCACTTCTCTTTCACATTGATTTCGGATCCGATTCCTGGCGAATTCAACCAAAGGTTTTGAAAGAGCTCGTGGAATATCCAAAGTCCTTCCAAAGCGTATATAGATTCATGCATCTTTCAAAACCAAACACATACTGTGTGGATACTTTGTATGCCCTATTTCCTAAAATGCGACGAAACATTTAACCAAAGTATTAACCTTTTCTTTGGGTTTTAATTTACAATACAAGGGAAAATTCTACTAAGGAGAAATAAAGAATACTGCTAAACTTACCCACCGATAAAATATTCAGAAATTCGTTTTATGTAGCCTTTTTTTAGTAAATACAGTGGTGTTAATAATTATTCTTGGATATGTATATCGAATAGTTCGGTGTAATAGAATAAATAATACGCTCTTGTCTATCAGGTGTCCATTGTTTTATTATTATTTTTTTTATTTACAGGTCGGCAAGATCATGTAAATTGCTCTTACCGTGGTAACATTATCCCTAACAATAGCGAATATTAGTTATTGTTGCATGCGTCTAAATCATTGCTAACTACTGCTTATGTGGTTTTAACACTTTCAGTTGAGACTGGAGATCCACTTCTAAGTTTTAGAACATTTTTTCGAAAGGAAAAATAAAGACTTTTCAAACCAGAATGATAAATTGATTTTGGAAAATTTCAAAGGAGATCTCTACGATACACATTTGGTGTTAAAGGAGTAATGGGGAAATGCTTCTTTTTAGATTAAAGTACTGATAAGCAAAATTACATTTTGCTTTCTATCTTTTATTCTTTCTTATTTAAGTGGCCTTATAGGTCTTATTTGACTATTTAGTTTCGGCTCATTTTTGAAAATTTATCTTGATTTTATTAGGTCATTAATTTGTATCTCGAAACTTGAAACCGGATCATTGTTTTTCGTTCTTACTTGATACTTGAGTTGGTTATTCTGATCTTCTAGTTTCCTGTCTAGCTGCTATTGGGGAGTCGTTTCTTTTTTCTAGTTATTTGTGGTTTGTAATGATTATCTCTTTTTTTATATATATATTCGGTTTAATAACTCTAACCTTCGATTTTATATTTACTTTTATACACTTGGTTTAAAGTTCTTTATTCTCGATCGTAAATTTTCTTTACCACAGTATATTCAGTATATTTTAAACTGGATCCAAGAACTTATCTTTTACCTTGTTTTTTTATTTTTCCCTTTGTTTTGTTTAATTGATTTGTTTGTTTCTGGTTTTGCGTGTTTTTTTCAAAAACTGCTTCTATGATTCTTTAGTAATAACCGCACACCTTGTGAGAAGATTTCTTTAGCTCATTGTGAACCAATAATCTATAAATTGACCAGATTTAGTTATTTCTTTGAAAGTAGCTGATTTTTTTTATAAGCTCTGGAATGAAGACGAGGTTCTGTTTATGTTTGCCATTCCAGTTGAAGTTTTTAAGTGAATTTTCTCAATGTTATCAGGTCAAGCCCGGGATAGTAAGCAGAATAGTGAACTTGGTACTTCCTTTCACCCGGATTGCTCACCAAGAGACGCCATTTCTCAAACTTATTTTGGATTTAGGCTACAGACTTCTTATTTACAAATATAAATTAAATAAATATATTTCATTCACAGGAATTGCATGAAGTTTTTTTTTCCTATCAGAGCTTCAATTTGAAACTCCTTTATTGTAAGCAGCAAGACAAACAGTAATAGTATCCAGATCTTTCTTAGGCCCTTGTCACTTTTTCACGCATGTATAAATTTCTTTCTAACAAATAATCCCCATGAGGAAAATTCGGCGGGCCTCCGGTGGCCCGCCATCATTGTTGGTGGGCCACCGGTGGCCCGCCGAATTTTCCTCATGGTTGATATTTTCCATTTTATATTGTTGGCAATACTTTCATTTTATTTCTTTTCGCTTGTTAGTTTCTTTCTTTCTTTTCCTTCCTTTATTTAAACTTTAACTTGTATACGTAATCAACTTCAAAGCATTCAGATGAATACAACTATGAATGGAATGTGAATGAACATAGTCTGGAGAGTAACCAGAAATTTTAGTGCACTGTTAAACTTTACAAACTCCAAATGTATGAAAGCTAAGGATTTGTAACACAAATAACATTAAAATGTGTAATCGATAGGGTTCCCTAAATGAAACCTGGACAAGCTATACATGTCGTAAACACATGAATAATTAAGAAGCGCTTATATATTTTAAGATTACGGTTGATAAAGAGTAAAGGTCCAGTGTAACAAGGTCCGTTATGGATAGTCAAGTGTCAGCCAAATGCTGTTTATCAGAATTGGGTGATTTTCCCATTCAAGAACGCTCACAAATAATTTGGACGGTTTTCCCTTTGGTTGCTTTCCTTTTTCCTTTGGAAGATTTGTACTCGCCCCAGAAAATGAAGAGAGAGGACAGGTCCGGGACTGGTGCTAAGGAGTCGACATGTTGCCATCTAGTGCTGGGCAACAGTACGGCAAGGTTATGGAGGCGGGACAATGTCTAGATGGGTCGGAGAAAATAACAAATGGAGAAGGAAGTGCGAAGGTTACAAGGAGTAGGTGAGGGGTTTCCTAAGAAATTAGAAGGGTAAAAATCAGATGTGAGGGGAAAATAATAACAATAAAGGTGGGAAAGGAGAATAAAGGAAAAATATATTGGAAAATAAAATAAAAGTGAAAATAGAAACGAAATAAAAAGAGAATGGAAGAAGAGGAAAAGACAGAGCTGTACGTAGTTACATGTAGTTTAAGCTGGGTTCAGAGTTTTCACGATGCTGACTCGAAAAGTTTCGTCAAAGGTGCAGCCGTGATGTGAAGTGTGTTCAGGTATAGGTAGGTGTTGACGTTGTGATTTGGAGGAACAGCGATGGATGCCCATGTGCGTTGTTAGACATGTTTATGTTTCTCCAATGTAGAAGGCAGAACATAGGTTGCAGTGTAGGAAGTAAATGAGGCTGGAAGATATGCAACTGTTGAATGTTGGAAAAAGTATGTCTTGTGAGTGACGCGATGTTCGAAGGTCAGACTGGGATCAAAACTAGGACAGGTTCTGCAGCAGGGTCTATTGTACTTGCCAGTTTTGTGGGGAGGGGGTGGAATTGGCCCAGTTCTGGTGAGAATCGAGTTGAGATTCGGGAGTCTGCGGTAGACTATTCTTCAGTTTTAGGTGACGTAGCGAATGTGATGCTCCAGTTTGAAGAGGTTTTGAACTACCTGAAGGCTGGGGTGGTACTGAGTAAGAAAATTGCGAACGCAGAGAGCTTAGTGGAAAGGCTGGTTGGAGTTAGGGTGATTTCTGGAACGATCCAATTGATTACGCATGAAGTTATTGAGATATCCACGGTCGATGAGAGCTGAAGAGAGGGTACTGAAACAATTTTGAAGTGGATCATCAGAGGAGCAGATGCAGGAGCTCCGGACAACAAGAGCGTATGGGACAGCAATATTATTGTCCTTATTCCTCCTTTTAAGGACCTTGGAAGAAGGCATAAAATTTGGGGAATTGTAACTCATAGAAAGAGAAATTCACAAGTTACACAAACATAGGAAAACTTTGGTAAACTTTATTTATATGGGCCCGTCTACTAACTTTGGACTTCGGCCCTTCACGATTCGCCCCTTTGCCATTAACATCCACACTCATGCCCCTGCCGGGACTCGAACCGTCGAGTCGTTGGCCTACCGACGTAGACCACACGGCTACTCGGCCGGCACAGAAACATAGGTCTTTAATGATTTAAAGTGAGAGAAACCTAATTATAGGATGGTGGATCATAAGGCCATTGTGTAACGACAACATGTGCAGTATTCAAGCCACTTGCCAAATGTTGTCTGCTGCATCCAAGCCAATTCTCATGGATACCTTATCCCTGAACAGTTGTTATTGCGGGGATCTAAACTAGAGACTTTGAGCTACGACGTGTGTTCCCTCCAACGCTGAATACCATGGTCTTAGAAATAACCCTCTAAGATATAACGAAGACTTGACTGGAATTCTAAAGAACAGGCGAATTTGACTAAAGATTGTCACTGATTGAAGTATGCTCTGGTACATAGCTGGTCCGTTGTGTCTCTTAGCTGGTTCTCAACTGATTCTTAATGGCTCCGAAACGAGTTTTCTTTTACTATTTATTTTGATAATTATGGACACAGATATTGCTGACAATTACGCTGTGTTGTCTCAACGTTACATAAGATTTCCTTGTTTGTAACAACAGCACGTGAATAGGAACAGCAGTCTCTTTCGCGGATGAGGGGGTGGGGTATATTGAGTAAATGGCGAGTCAGAAGAAGGATGTGGGAAGGGGTGTACATATTGTCGTTATACAATGACCTTATGATCCGCAATCCTCATTAAAATCCTATGTTTCTGTAAGTTGCGAGTTCCTCTTTCTATGAATTACGATTCTTCAAATTTCTGTCTTTTTCCAAGGACCTTAAAAAGAGCATACAGTCAAGATGTTGGAAATGCTTTTTCAATGCAATTCATAATTTTTCCAGAGAGGGGTTCACAAGAAGAAAATTATACAAAAACAAATCGATATACGTTGACGAGAAAACACCTTAAAACTAGGATATACTTTCTCTATGATATACACCTAGTATTAGACAAAACCCAGTTCTTGACGGATAACTAGTACACAAATAAGCCAAATACATCTGGCTCACACAAGTGCTCGTGATAAATCTCTAAGCCGATGCAGAAATGCTATATCCGACAATATACATACAGATAGATAAATAAGAATAAATATAAGATGATAAAAAGCTAGAGAAAAGTACTAACATTGCAGGATACAAAGACAGGATACACGAACATCACACACAATTGAAAAGCGTCAACGTTTCGTAAAAGCGTGTTCACTTGATAGGAAAAAATATAAACAGAAAAGATTGGTGCTAAGGAGCCGCATGCTGCCAACTGACGGTGAGTAACAAAGTAGCCAGGTTGTATAGACGGAAAAATTACTAAAAGGCTTGAGAAAACACAGAATTGAGAAGGAGGTGCGGAGGTAATTAGGAGTTGATAAGAGGCTTCCTAAAGGATTAAAAGGGTGTAAAAAGTCAGAGAAGAGAAGACAATAATAATAATAATAATAAAGAAAAACGTTAAAAGGAGAATAAACAAAAATAAAATCGAAATGGAAGGAAGGAGGGAATGGAAGAAGGAAGAACCGAAGAAGAAGAAGAAGAACTGCGCTGCAGGGACCTACATGCAGTTGAGGCTGGGTTCATGGTTGGCGGAAAGGATAGAGATATACGTCTGCTCCCATCTCTTTCTAACTATGGCAGGTGAGTCAGAGTTAAGGACTTTCAGGATGCTGGTTCTGCAGTTTATTCTGTTGTACTTACCACGTTTGGGAGCGGAAAGGGTCCAATTCTAATGAGAATCGTGTTGAGAGTCGGCGGTGTGTGGTAGATTAATTTGGGCCATGACGGGAAAACTCTTTCAGTTTCAGGTGATTCAGTGAGTATGTGCTGTGCCAGCTTGAGGCGGTTTGGGAGAACCTGAGGGATAGGGTGGTGGTAACTGGTAACATGATGACTACTTAGCACCAATCCTCTCTGTCCATTTTCTCTTCTATCATATGAAAACTATTTTACGAAACGTTGCCGCCTTTCTATTGTGTTTGCGATGTTCGTGTACACCCTGTCTTTGTATTCTGTAACGTAAGTACCTTTTCTGTACCTGTTTTACCATCTTATACGTATCCCTGTCCAACAAATTAGGAATTTTTAGCTCTAGTGCGGATTTTTGAACCTTGACATGATATGGAAATTCGTTTAAAGCATCTTTTTTGTTGTAAATTGATTGCAATAAACCTCTATAATTTGTATGTGGTATTAGTTGATATATTCACCAACAGGAATGCCTCCAGGTTTTATAGTTTCACAACATATACCCTTCATTGCTGTATTTGTAAATCATTGCTGTGAATAGATATGCTGTAATTGACGGTTTCAAACCTCTTTGACTTGTGTTAAGGTGTAGATAACCTAACCTCTGTTGTTATCAGATAGTGTTACAGTGCTTGAATAATATTTTGAGTGACTGAAAGAACATTCATTATGCCAGTCAACAACATGTATCTAGTCAACAATATGGAGAACGTCAGAGACTTCAATCCAAACTAAAGGAGGGAAATTACTGTTCTGTTGCAACATTCAGGTTTCAGATAATGTGAAATAGCTGAAAAGTGTAATGTCTCTCGCAAACGTGTAGGAAGGATAGAAAAGAAACTAGAATTTGATGAACCTGTTTCACCAAAGAGACGTCAACATTGTCGTGGGGTGAAGAAAACAACACCGAGATAAGAAAGACACTTAGAAAGAAATTGCTTTGCACAATAGAAAGGTTACTGTAAAAATTCTCATAGAGATGGTAACTGAGGCAGGGTGAAAAATAAGAACAAAAGCAGTCCGTTGACGCCTGCATATATATGATTTCTATGCCTCTAACACCAACTATGAAAAATAAAAGTTTTGTTTGTTGAAAAAGCAAAACCATGGAGTATGGTAAAAAATAAGTACTATATTTCTATACTCTTTAGTTGACTGCGACATCAGAAATATATTTTTCCACAGTATTTCAGCTTTTTAAACATTACCTTGATTCAAATCAGTCCAATTACGGTAAATCTTTTCATTGTTTACATATTTTGATTTAGGTTTGTTTTTTTTCTGATAAATCCATGGTGGAAAACATCTACGACAGGCACATAACAATATGGCGCAGAACTTGTGAGCAGCTGCTTTTTTTTAGAGAGAACAAAAGAGGTGGTAAAACATCCAGACAAGATCATGATTGGAAGTGTAATTTATGGAAAATGTACAGGCGAACTCTATATTTTTCACCGGATAATGAAAAATGAACGGTAGAAACCTGTTTTGGATGGTCACTAAATCCCACAAATGCGAACCTAGTTTCTAAATTATGATGTTACTTACATTCATGTATGATGGAGCATCATATCACACATCTACAAATTAATCGTACATCATCTGAAGGTATCAACATATTGGGTTGACCAAGCAGCATTATAAACGTCAATCTTATAAAGGAAATGTTGAATTTAATATAGAATACAATCAGCGCTTTCTAGTTGTAGAAAAAAAATAAAAAAATGACACAAGTATGGATACATGAAGAAGACACCTCTGCACAGGCAAGAAAAGGAATTGTATATCAAAACGACTTAAGAAAAGTTTCAGAGCAAAGGGAAAAATAACAATATATCAGTTGTCAATAATGATTGTGCTTGTCAAAGCACTGATATTTACTATAATTAACGTACTTTTCACATAAAACTGAGAGAATTGTCTTAAATACAAACCTTTCAACTGATATACTGTAACTTTCAAAAGATATACTCTATTATATTCAAAGATTCGAATTAAGTCCGAATTAACCACTTCAGACAAGAAAGAAGAGATAAGTTGGGTCAGTCAGCATTACTCCTAAAATATACAGGAGCTGAGTGTTTAAAGTCAAATCTATCTGGAAATTATTAGAGTTCCCACATAGCAAAATGTCGTCCCAGGAATATCTGACGGATCTCCTGGCAGGATATCGGGACGTCCTGTTTAAGTCCCGTTTACATCCATGGGACGTATAGTTATAATTAATCCTTTGTATAACTATACGAAGACATATCCATCGTATAGTTATAATTAATTAAATAATAATAATAGTAAGGTCGATTTAATTTATAGAAATTCCAGGTAGGTAATCCCGAACGGCTTTCCGGGGGACATCCAGGGGACCTCCATACGGGATGAACTGTTTGTATTGCCCACAGAGTTATCCCACGGACGTCCTTAGGACATCGCTATGGGTGCTTGAGAAATCTGACGTTAATGGGATCTAAATGGGACGTCCCAGGGATGTACTCTGCTATGTGGGTTATTGAAGAAAATACAAATTTTCTTGTGATTAAATGCACATGTCTCGACATTTTCTTTTTGCACCCGATAAAGTAACAATGAAACCAATTGCGTATGTCATTTTGGTTGAAAAAATTATCTGTTTTTTAAATCACATTCTTTCAATAATTAATTGTTTGTGTCTGTAATCACGACTGACTTAGTCTACTATGAATCTTAGCTCCCATTACATCAACGCTATACGTGGGGCAGATATAAAATAGGGAACAAAAGACTTAAAAGTAACACTAAAAGAAGACAAGGCCGAAAAATGCTCACGCAATAGTTCAAGAAAGACTGGAAGATAATGCTGCGTGTCCACTTGATGAAGAGCCGAGGATAGTTTAAAACGCTGAGTTACAAGAATTACTTTTCTACTAGATCACGTGCTTCAACCTAAGTTTTCCCAAAACTAAATAGAAAGATTGTACAGTTATGGAATAATTCTATGAAATTAGACTCAGACAATTTCCGCAGAAAACGTAGAACAAATCACCAGTTACGCAGCAATTTCTGTCTTTGTAGGATCTGAGGAAATTAACCTTGTATATATGGTAAAATATCGAAATCAACACATACAATTTGAGAGCCACCGTGATCGGGACTCAAACCTGGATCTCGCAGTTGTTGGTTAGTTATACTCTCCATTACACCACCAGAGTACCCGTCATGGTATAGTGGACAACATACCCAATTGGGAGATTCTAGTTCGAGCCTCGTTCATGGTGGCTTTACATTTTTCAGTTCATTTCAATTATTTGAATGTTTATCTGTTTATAATCATGAAATAAAAAAAAAAAAAAAATTGCGTGTTCATTAAATATTTCAATGACAGTCGAGTCAATTTCGAAAGCTCCTCGCATCAGAGGAACCTCCATTAAGTCTGATTATTTGCCATTCTCTGACCAGCACCCCCTACTGGGAAAATATACGCCGAAGAAAGTTTTACTTGAAGAATTTCCACAAAGTCCAGAGTTATAGAAATGAAAATCAAGATGACTAATTATCACAAGTGAAGCCACATTTCCAATTCACTTAGTTTTTTAAGGAAACGTAATGCAATGTGACAAATTTGCAATTTTTTTTTCGTAAATAGTACACGTAATGAGTGAACAATTGAGACAGACAATATATTTTATCAATCTACTTATTTCGTGAAATATATGCGATTTTTAATTATCTTATACAATGTCTAGGTGTAAACAATTTCACTTGCATCACTGAAGATGGCCGAGTATCACTTGCATCACGTAGAAGGCGTCTGTAGAAGGGTAAGGGGAAAAACAAGGAACGTCACAAAAATGCTTTTCCGAGAAAAAAATGTGTTTTAAAGTTGAAAACCTTGTACAAAGCAACGAATTCACCAATCCTTTTGTCGTTTTTTTTTCATGGACAGTTCTACGTTTCAGCACCGAAGGAATATTCCGTTCCATAGTAGGACGTTTCACCAACAGAAAAAAGCACAGAACTCCGAAAAGGCCTGAAAATGGACATTCCTTGTTTTTTCCCCCTTACCCTTCTATAACACAGATACATAAAGTACTTATTGATAGGGAAAATAGGAATCACTAACACTTAAAAAATCTTCAAATATGCACTTAAATTTCCTGCAACAGGTATGACTAGTCGATGATTAAATTGAGGGGTCGGGGGTATATTGAGTAAATGGTGAGTCAGAAGAAGGATGTGGGAAGGAGGGGGAGGTGCACATCAGAGCCCTGCAAACTCAGGCCCGAAGACGACCCGGCCCGGCCCGAATCTCGAGTCGGGCACAAACGGGCCGGGCAGGGCGTAAACGGGCCGGGCAGGGCGTAAACGGGCCGGGCAAGGCACAAACGGGCAGGGCTTAACCGGCTTGAAAACAACCAAGTCTGATAATTCAATTTAATGCTTCAATATTCAATGGAAAATGTCACATGTGTCTTCATAACATTGCAGTTTCTATTTTTCCTTCTCGAATGGGAAAATCGTGTGAAAGGTTACCCAAGGGTTTCTTTCTATATCTCCATTCTGTCTGTCTATTTGTTATCAGTGGTTGTTCTGTCCATACATCATGTGGTAGTAATAGTACTAGCATTAGCACTAGTAGTAGTAGTAGTAATAATAATAATAGTAGTTTTAGCACTATTATTATTAGTAGTAGTAATAGCAGTAGTCACAATGGTAGTAGCAGCAGCAGTAGTAATAGTAGTAGTAGTAGTAGTAGTAGTAGTAGTATTAGCAGTAGTATTAGCAGCAGTAGTGGATGAAACTTCCAATACAAAATAAACTATTGATAACGTATCACGTGATATAGATTCCGGATACGACCATCTTGGCCAAATTAGCAAATTTCGATTTCCGCATTGAAATCCAC
>JAGDQP010021674.1:0-31446 GCA_022664845.1 Lepisma saccharinum | reverse complement strand
CAAATTTCACTGTTCTAGCTTTAGTCGTTTAGGCTGTGTATTCTTTGAAATTTTAGGTTTGGCGGCCATTTTGAATCCAAGATGGCGACCTTTTCAAAATGTCGGAATTTTTCCTTTATCTACTTATCATCCTCTACCTTCATACCAAATTTCATGTTTCTAGCTTACTCCAAACACCCTAAACAATATGATGAGTGAGTGAGTCAGTCAGTCAGTGAGTGAGTGTCAGTTAGTCTAAAATGCGCAATTTCAGGGGTCCACAACTAGAACATAGTTTGAGATACGAATATGAAATTTTGTACATCTGCACATATTTACCATATCTCCTTAACGGCAAAAGCTCATATTCCTATCTTTAACATCTTTTTTCTTACGGGGCCCCCAAATCGTCGATTTTGCCATAAACTCTTGTTCCTGTATAACATGCTTCTGGCAGTGCTGACGTTTTCTGACGTGAAGAACTTCGCTCATGCACTGCCGTGCATGTTGATTCGTCTCTTGCGCGAACATCTGTAAAACATCTAAGATAGCCTCTATATCCTGTTTATCCTTCGCTATCCAGATCGCGTCGTCCACGTATACAATAGCTTTTAAAGATACATTATTTAACATAACACCTTGTAACACCTTAACCGCACATACTAATGACATTTGCGCAAGATGAAATAAATAAGGAGCCAACGGTTCCCCCTGATTTAAACCCCTCTCGATACGAAATTCCGGCATAATTCGCTTGTTAATTTGTAAGCCCAATGTTCGTACCTCATATAACTGCCGCAGCAAAGTAACAATATTCAATGGAAAATTTAAACTCTTGAGCATATGGAACAAATATTCGATATTCAAGGACGGAATGGCATTAGTATAATCAGTCGAATAGATGATGAACTTTGGCACAAGATTGAGTTTCGCTGCCCGAATCAATTCTCGCAGGTTCGCTAAAAGTACATGCAGCGGTTTTGTATTTGCTACTCCCCCTTGACTTTCATCTAATAAGCTTGGCATGAATGGCTGCAGTCTGCGCATTATAATTTTGGTCAACAATTTACAATCCGTATTTAATAAGGAAATCTAACGTAAATTATTAAGGGCACTTGAATTCCCTTTTTTTTTGGAATCAAAATCGCAATTGCTGCTGCAAAATCAATGTGAAACGGCCTAGCCTGCAAAAACTGATTAAATAATCTAGTTAACATCGGGGACAAGAAATGCTGAAACTTTTTATAAAAACACGGACCCAGCTCATCTGACCCTTGCGAGACATCAGATTTGATAGAATCCAGGGCGTCCGAAATTTCCTGTTCAGTAAAGGGCATGGCACGAATTTTGTTTTGCCTATCTGTCAATAAATGCCAATCCGGTTGTGGAATTGTCAATTCATTCCACTGGATCGGTTGCCTTTTATAAAAGGTTTTATAATGATCTCGAAGCGCCTTATATATTTGTGTTCCAACAAATGTATTACCTTTAACATCAATAAAACGATTAAGCATTTGTTTGGTGGCATTTTTTCTCTCAGATATCGTGTGCGCAAAAGTCGAATTCTCATGAATTCCCACATGTGATAACTTAGCTTTAAGTACATTAGGTTGTGCGATATTAGTATGAATTCTCCTAAGTTGGCTTTGTGTGTGTTTTAAATACGGTAACCATTTCGGATCCGTGAGAACTAATTCACTATAGCGCTTTAATAAACCATAATAATGTTCTTGAGCTAAGCCCATGTGTTCATTTTGTTCTTTAACATATGTAATTGACTCGTATTTCACTTTCCGTTTAAAGTCCAGCCACCAACGTTGAAGGTTGTTCGTAAAACGTGTTTCAGTGGTAAAGTAATTCCAGATATTCGTAATTAAGAGTTCATAATCCGGATGTTGACATATATTTGCCGGACAGTTCCAATTCGGAGAAAAGTGTATATGGGTTTCAATTCCACTACGTAATTTCATATAAAGAAATTGATGATCAGAGAAGTCCAGCCACTCTTTCTGGACACTCTGTACATGCTGTCGCAGCGATGACGAAACATGAAGCACATCGATACGCGACGAGCCTTGCGCGTAATAATACATGTGGCCAATATCAGCCGGATATTTCCATTCCCAAACATCTGATAACTGAAATTGTGTATATAGAGTCTTCAATGTTGCACTCAAATTAGACCCCAAAGTACTATCCTTTAGGTGCCTGGTTGCGTTCAGATCAGCCATTATCAGAATATGATAATTATGTAAGCGTTGAATTTCCGGAGCCAACACATTGCAAAAATAATGCTCACGTATCTGTTTGTTATTAGTCCCACTGTGGGCATAAAAACAAATAAACGCTAAATTTTCTGCTGTGAATGAAATCATTCTGCCACTCGGGTGAAGAAAAACATTAGAATATTCTACATCTTGGCGGACAAAAACACTAGTACCCGTTTTGGACTCAATGTCATAATTGAAAATTGTATTGTAAAATGGAATAGACCTCTGAGAATTAGAGGCTTCTTGAATGGCCACCACATATATGATGCATTGGCGTAGACATTGTACAAAGCTGTCCCGTTTTTGTGCATTAAACGCCTTGCTAATATTAAAGGTGCTAATGCCCAGAGAGGTTGGCATCGAAAGTGCAGTCATAAACGTCCACAAAAATGACCAAAAGAACATGGTGTCGAAATAATCACTTCAAAAATCAAGGAAGAAAAGAAAACGTACCTGTATAATGGCACCAGAGTTTAAATATCTATGCTTGCTTGTTCTTCTGTCAATATTTGTTGCGCTGATTCCCCACTGGGCTGTCGATAAGATTGGGACCGGGTTAACACCGTAGTCAAAGTTCCTTTGAGTTTTGCTTTCTTCTGCGCTCTCAATTTATTACGAGACAATGGCGTGTCAAAGGCCTCAGTACCGATCTTGCCACTCTTTCCTCGTTTACCACTTGCACCTTTTTCAATGTCGTCGTCCTAAGATACTTCTAAATACACGTCACCACTTGCTGGGGGTGGGGGT
This sequence comes from Lepisma saccharinum, assembly GCA_022664845.1. Classification (NCBI taxonomy): domain Eukaryota; kingdom Metazoa; phylum Arthropoda; class Insecta; order Zygentoma; family Lepismatidae; genus Lepisma; species Lepisma saccharinum. The sequence continues at coordinate 28,450 of JAGDQP010021674.1, read as the reverse complement.
TCCGCTACTTGAGAACCTAACATCGGCTCCCGCTGTAATACACTACTAGCACTAGAGGACGAAACTACTGTACTGTGTACATGCGCACCACTATTTTGTATGTCAGACGCAAGTTGTTGAACTTCAGAATCGCCCGTGGATTCACTAAACACTTTATCTTGGTCTACCTTTTGCTCTATCTTGGCACTCGCATCCACCTCTAAAACGTGTGCTGTTGTACCTTGACCTTGTTCCGCGCCTTCTGTTGATACTTGTAACTCCCAAGACGTGTGTGACGTAGAACTCAGCTGTTCAGGCAGAGAGCCTTCCCCTCAAGTTCACTCGCCCGTTGCGTAGCAGGGTTGCCACGAGACTCTATTTTATCAGGCACCTTATGAGTTTCTTGACTAATCAGTGGCGGATAATTAATGTCATCCAATTTAGGGGGTGTTGACGTTTCTGGGACAGACCTGGGGGTGGATTGTCCTGCTGCTGTTTCCGCAATTACTCCACCAATTTGTGGTTGATTTTGAATACGTGACTGGATTTTAAATCCATTAATAGTTAAGTACATCGGAATTTGGCGTACCACTTGTGAAAAATGCACTACACACTTACCCGAATAAACCGGAAAGGGATAGAGGTTAGATGGGTAACGCACACGTGTGATTTTTGTGATCACCCCATAAGAACTAAGAGATTGTTTAAACACTACATCACTAACCTCAGTCGGAACAACTCAAAAAGACACAATTGTATTTTCTGCAATCGACACAGGTAGAATGAATGTTTCCGAATCCGAATAATATCGTAATTGGCCTTGACAATGTTCCAATGTGCGTTCAACTACTTGTTGATTGATACAGCGGATGAATATCTTAGGATAATAGAAATCTGGTTCAAGAGATTCCACCTTGTGTACTTCTAAACCAAAGTATCTTTTAATTGCTTCATGTACTTCAAGTAAATCCAATTTCACATTTATATTATGTAAATCTATTTGTAATGTATGCTTACGTGTAATCGATTGTAAAGCACTAGCCATTATATACAACCGTACTCGCAGTACAAACCACACACTCTGATCACTACAGCGCCCTAGTACACCAGCACACTGCAGCTCCAGAACATTCCAACCTCGCGCTGCCAACGCCAGGCAGGAACTGGCCACTTAGCTACGAAGGCAGTTGGAGTTTATGGCTTTCCGAGTGATATTTGTAGTTTGGATTTTATTGCGGAATTTTAATCATTAACATGCAGATTTTACTACGAGTAATGTCTGGAGAAGAAAAAGGAGAGACACGTTTGCTACTGTGTAAAGATTTATACCCAACTTAATTCCTCTTTTCGTCATTGCAATCATGTCGTTCTCGATCCACCATTCAACTGTTTACTGTTCACAGTGTAAAAGCAACATAAACACTCAAAATGGTGGGGCGTTCAGTAACTTTACTCCTGTTATTGGATTATAAAATATCCAACCAAAGCTTAAACTTCATCCACAACAGTACGTAACCTCAAAACGGTAAGTTTAGCTTACACTTCGATCAGAAAATGACCGAATTTTAAGCGTAAAATAAGTTGAACGTTCACCGACAAAACACTTTGGCCAGTTTCAGCCAATTTTCAGTTAACGTTAAGCCATTACAAAAAAAATGTTAAACTTTAAAATGGAGTTAAGGTTACTAATCTTTCCACCAAAGGGCTTACACTATATCCATATTTAAGAGTAAATACAACAAAACGCAAATTTTCGACTTTTGTTTCTCCATAAAGCGGAGTAACTTTCATCCATTTCGTGTTTCCACTTTTTAGAGTGTAATACACTACTGTATTTTGAATTAGTGTCTTATTCACCATTTGTAAATAAGTTTATTATTTTGTGATTCAAGTTGAGTAACACACCAATCATTATATGAGTCTCTAGTGCATGGGGTCCTCTGTTCGATCACGGCTCGTGCCATCTGGGTTTTCTCGGGATTCTCCCACTTTCTTCTCTCTACCAATTCTCCCATCATCATGAATTCGGCCTGAGCTAAAGTTGCCTTCAAAACATTAAATTACCAACAATTGTATGTTATTTGGGTTGACTGTTTCTCAGGGGCTTTAATCAACTGTTATACAGAAAATGAGATATTAAATTGTTTATGCCTATCTTCCTAACATGTGTTTGATACAGCGGGGCCAATATGGAAAAGTCCCAGAGAGTAGGGAAGAAGTTTCATCAAAATAAAATAGGTGTTACCGTTGGCACGAACAAATATTTAAATAAAAATACACAATCCAGATATCATCATCATCAGCTGTTCTTTGCTGAAAGCGGTAGGTCCTTCAAGACAAGATAAGGTCACACATTTTGCGGTGAATGTTATTACCAGTTTATTATCCTCTTCTTCTTCACCTCTACATTTCAAAGGCTTCCATTTTTCCAACTCTTCCATAGAGTCCACGTTACGGCTGCAGTTAAGATAATCCACACAAAACATATAGTCAGTCTTCCTTTAGATGGCACAGTACATAAAATTTAAACGTTGAGGAAACTGCTAAATGTCCGCCTTTTCAGCAATAACTCAACAATATTGTTTAAATCAATGTTTTCACGTGTATAAAACGTCTAAAAGGCAAACATTTAACGTCTTCGCTCAACATTATATCAACGTGTGCGCTGTTGTGGTACGGATTTGATTAAGAATGAGAACCTCCTCCCTATAAAGTCGTTTTAAAAGTAAGAATTACTGTATTAAAAATCTCAACCTTTCCTTTCTCTACAGCTCTGTAACTTTGAATTGAATTGAATTTTGTGTATGACCTCTTTATGGATGTTTCATTCAGGTTCGAATAGGGTAGGGAAGTCGAGCAGACGTACTATCCGACAATGGCCTGGTGTGGCTGAGGAAAAGGTATGAAGAACTCCAATCAGAACGATCTAGCTTTTAGAATCGATCCCATGACCCTCCAAATGCGAAGTCAACACTGTCAATACGAATTGAACTTCGTTTTAACAATTCCTGTTACTGCGTATAATTTCAATGCTGTGATGACATTTTCATCAAATATTTGCATTCTCTACAAGAAACACTAAAAACAAACAACCTAGTTCTCTTTAGTGTTTTTTTAAAATAAACATCGTGTTTTCGAAAGACGGCGATTCTCTCACTTCATAAGCAAGAAGCTCGTCAGATGGCACCACTGTTTCTAAGTGGCTTCTGCTGCTTGTTTTGCGAGTAGGAAAGAAGCAGTAAGTATTACCCAAGGTTCCTTGAAGGAGAGGTTGCCTGATGCGAAGGAAAACAAACGTCACAAGTGACGTCACTGAAGGCCACTTTCTCCCTGTATGCATAGATACAGTATACAAGTAAAATCTAGCCACTTTTGCGTTCCTTAAAAAAATCATTTCGGCAGGCCTACAGGCTGAGGTCGATTTCGAAGTGTTTTTGATTGAATTTATTGGGGTAAGTGCAGAGTAAAAACACTTTAAGTAAATATACTTTTATGATTTTATTTTCATTATAAAATTATAAATACGGTAACTAAAAACGCCAATAGATTAACTAATTTCCGTGCAAACTTTTTGTTATTAGAACTGATATTCCAATTGAAATTAACAGGCCCAATGAAACCCGCCACCTTATATACTCCTAACGAAATATGAGCGCTATTGATTATAGATTAATTGATTTATAGATTAATCATAAAGAGCTTTTCCACTTTACCCAGCCAGACATGGTTTTTAAAATTTCGAATTTCCACCCCCCACCCTCACTCGTACTCTCACAACCCCTGAATCGTTGGTGTCACCGTAAACTTCTTAGGAAGTATTACAATTTATGCAGACATAGTTTCCATATAAACTCCATAGAGGCTGATATTTTTTTTCAAAGTTTTCAACCCCCTGCCCCGGCCAACCTCTTGAGCCGATTTCTCTCATTAACGAACTTAGCCGAGCTATTAAGCCCAGAAACAACATAATAAAATTTTGTTCAAATATCTTCAAAATTAAGGCCGTTAGCGTGTAAGTATATAAATAATATATATATATATATATATATATATATATATATATATATATGACATGGTGACGATCTCAATAGATAGATTTTTCTTCGAAATCTACCTAAAAGGAGATACAGAGACACAATAACATAGAAAACCAGATAAACTTTAACACAGAATTCGTTTGTATATCTGAGAAAAGTTAGATATATATCTGCAAACTCAGATAGTTATGTATTTTCATTCCTCTTCAGGTTAGCAGGTGTACCTTTCTATTCTACTGCACATTTGCATATTGAATTAATTAAACTGTTAGGGCAACATCGTATAGCGAGAATGGACAGCTCCCTAATTATTTTTGTTACCCACAAATGTACTCCGTAATTAAAATCCTCATCCCTTTACCTCGCTGTCTTGGAACTTTTGTACTCCGGAATGCCGTAATGCATGTTTACCTTTTTCGCTGATGAAGAAATAAAAAAGAAAAAAAAAAAACATAAGAAAAAGTAAAAAAAGAAGAAAAAGGAAGAGAATTTTTTAATTTGTAACCCAAACCACAAGAGGAGATAATCGAGTCATTGCCTGGAGCATCAAGTTAATTTAGTTTATGAAAAAAAAAGGGGAAACACAATTTTGAAAATGAGAAGTTTCTGATATTGCAACTTGAAGAACAGAAATAAATAATTAAAAGAAAACACGAAGTGCTTATTGGTAATGATGACAATGAGACACGATGTAAGACACTTCAAGTACTCGTGAATATTAAAAAGGTATAGGTACCTGTTATTGGTAGTAAGATTGTTTGATGATGTTCGATTGTGAGAAATATAAACATTGAGTTTGCGTAATAAAATATAATTTTGACGAGGCTTTTTAAAGCACTGGTAAATTGTAGAAAACTATGTATTTGCATAGACCTGGATTGAAGTATTATTTTTTATGAATACGTTTAAAGATGCTACTGGTAATGAATGCATGATTGTTGGTACAAAATGAATAAAATGTTGAGATGCTTTGATTTTTTGTACTACAGAAAGGTAACGAACACGAAAAGACCCATTGAATATAAGTTGATATTGACATATACAAGAATTGAGACAGAAACGAGAACCTATTGTACTGATTAAAATGTAATTTGACTAAATTGGCACAGAAAAGCTCCCGAAAGCGTGGGTAAATTTGAGGAAGTTTGGATTCAGGACGTAAACTTCAATGTTGTATATACTGGTTTTGAAGCTAGGAAATGCACTTATTTTACCTTTGATTTTTAAAAAAGTCGTCATATAACTAATATGACCGACATAAAATTTATTTTGCACATCGTTTGAGCTACAGAACTAAAATTTTATATGAAGACGTATTGCCATTATTAGATTGAACAAATATTAGAAAATGTTTCCAAAGTCACCATCTTTAAATAAATATGGCCACCGAAATGATCTTTTGAAAGAATACAGAGCGTAAAGGGCTAGAACTAGAAACTTGAAACTTGGTAGAAACGTTGACTATTGCAAACGAATTACAAACATATGAGAAAATTGTACAAAAGTCGCCATCTTTAAACAAATATGGCCACCGAAATGATTATTTGAAGGAATACACAGCCTAAACGGCTAGATCTAGAAACACGAAACTTGGTAGAAACGTTAACTACTGCAAAAGAATTACAAACATATGAGAAAATTGTACAAAAGTCGCCATCTTTAAACAAATATGGCCACCGAAATGATTATTTGAACGAATACACACCATAAACGGCTAGAACTAGAAACATGAAACTTGGTAGAAACGATAACTACTGCAAAAGAATTACAAACATAATAGAAACGTTTTATAAGTCTCCATCTTTAAATAAATATGTCGGACAAATTGATTTTTTGAAAGAATACACAGCCTAATCGGATAGGACTAGAAACACGAAACTTAGTAGAAACATACATTGGTACAAAATAATTACAAAGATTTTTTCAAAAGTCGCCATCTTTAAACAAATATGGCGGACGAAAGGACCATTTTCCATATCGTTTAAGATATAAACCTGAAATTTGGTATAAAGATGTATTTTGACGAGTAGATTACGAAAATGTAAGAATTTTTTGGAAAAGTCACCATCTTTAAACAAATATGGGGGACGAAAGAACAGTTTTCATACCGTTTAAGATATAAACCTGAAATGTGGTATAAAGAATTTTGATGAGTAGATTAAGAAAATGTTTTTTTTTGAAAAGTAGCAATTGGTTGTGCTAGATAAAATATTTATTGAAGATATCTAAGGATGGATATTGCAGTCAACGCGAATGAATTAAAGAAATACTTTATTCATTGAACATTTATGGTATTTGAGTTGTGCAAATGTGCTTTAAAGCATTTGTCTTTGCTTATATTTTATTGGACAAACTGATAATGAGACAACACATTGTGATTAGTGAACAAATTCTATAAAGATTGTCAACAAAGGGACTTGAACCTAGGTGCTGATGAAACTGTACATATTGGTAGTTTGTGAATGTTGTACTAAAAAGCTAGTCGTGATTGTATAATAAGCATAATAGAACATTGGAAATGGGCATTGCCACTAACATGTATAGCATGCTATAATGATAGTCTTATGGACACAGCTTAGCACAATTGCATTGACATTTGTAATTAATTTAAGGGATAAATTGTGTAGAGAAACTTTACTCTACTTGTATGAAAATTTATGAAATATTTTAGAGATGCATTCGGATAATATCATTACACTGTCAAAGTTTTGTATATATATATAAAATTAGAAATGATGAGTACTTGGAGAAATTGCATGCACTTTGTGGATAAAGCACTAGGTTTGTGATTGTTGTACTTGTTGTCTTTAAGGAAGAAAATGGGGGAGAAGTACTTTTAAGTAGTGGTTAAATAATGTGTAAACTTTATAGGTAATAACTGACCTATGAGAAATCATGATGTTACGAATATCATTTTTAAGATGAAAAGTGTAGCGAATTTAAATGAAATGACGTAGATGAAAGAAATAAAAGGTTTAGAGATGTGAGTTGCGCAGAAGTGTTTTAAAATGACTGTGTTTGGGCACAAAAATATTGTTGTATAAGCCTTATGATTATTTGTGTTGTTTTAAAGTTAGTGTGAATAGAAGCTTTATTGCGGTGTTGGTCTTTAGTTTGGAAGAAAGGAAGACAGAAGCAGTTTAAGATTGAAAAGACTGTATTGGGATTTTGGTGTGCAGTATTGCGTGTATTTAACTGAAGAAATTAAGTACTTTGAACAGTGTTGTGTTTTGGTGACGATAGTAAACTTTGTTTATTTATAATGGATTTCTGGGGAGAAGAAGATAGTTGGTTCAGTAACACCTTTTTAGATGTAGTGAAGGAAGTAGAACTTTTTGCTGAAAATTTTTCATATATTTAAAACCGAACAAAGAGTCCCTCCTCGCTTATGAAAAGTAATGTGACTATGAAAAACGCTTTAAATGTGGTACCCTTAGAGAACAGTGTACATTCCCTAACGAAAAGTGAATTTGCTGAAATGGATATTGAAGAAAGGCCATCCCTATTAAAGCCAAGTGTTACCAATATGTACTCCCAATGTGTAAATACAGACACAAAACTTGGAATGAGGGCTCCCTGTTTTTCAAGAATGTGCATATCCCCAAAATCAAATGAGGTGAAAAGTGAATTTGGTTAAATGGATATAGAAGAAAGACCAGACAGTCCATCCCTATTAAAGCCAAGGGTTACCAGTATGTACCCCCTATGTGTAAATACAGACACAAAACCTGGAACGGAAGTCTCTTGTTCTTCAACAGCACGTATAGAAATAGACATGTTTCCAAAACCAAAGAAGGTGGAAAGTGAATCGGTGCAAATGGATACGATAGTTAAAAGTGGAGATGATGTGTGTAAAATGCAAAGTCCTGATGATATGCAGGAAGACATAAATATTTTTAGTAAATTATCAGAACAACAAAGTGAATGTGATGAAATAGATAGTGGACGTGATAGGAAAGAGAAAAGTGAAAGAAAAGCAATATGTGCATGTGAACGAAACATAATTGAGGAAAGTTGTTTATTTGAAGCCATGGAAACTGCAAATTATGTTCGTTTTCCGCTAATTTGTGGTGGATGTATACAACAAGAAGGTAATCAATTTGCTCATGCCTGCATGGGATTTGGCTGGAATGAAATAGAACGTGAACATTTGCTTAATGCTCTCGAGTGTGGTGTAGTGTATTTGAGCCTATTAATTTTAAGGCTTTATATAATGCGTATGAAGTGAAACATAATAATTGCAAAGACTATAGAATTGGTACATTTGAAGTGCGACTAAGAAATGTACTGGAACGTAAACCGACTGAAGTTCAGAAAGTGTTACTTGTTAAAGATATTTTTGCTGAACATAAGGAATGACTTCGTGTGAAGAAAGAAAGATGGAATGTAGATTTAAGACGATTAATAGGGTGGATAAAAACATGCATTAGTGGTTTGCACAATAACAAGCATGCACAGTATGGTAAAAGACTATACGTATGTACATAAAAAATCTAGATGGAACTTATGTAACTTGTAGGTATTCGATATTTGGTTTTTAAAGAGGGTGTCGATAACATGAGCAGTATGTGTGTTACCTATTATTTTACATAAATATGAAATACGATTTGATTTAGAAATTTTTCCATTGGGTGAACCCAAGTTGCGTTATAATGACCTAAACACCAATAGTTTCATTTTTCCTTTCCTTAAAGATTAAACCCTGGCAATGGTTGGATATTTTATGTAACCTTTATGCGAAAAGTTATTGAGGTGTGAGCATTGTGTGAAGACGTTAGTGACAGTTAATTTAGAAGAAATACTTGCAGTAAACACAAGAAAAATCATGGAGGGATCACGTTACGCTAAAGTGATTACAAAAGAAGAACCATGTTGGTGTAGGCCCGACTTTATAGATTTTGAATGTCTGAAAGAAATGCTAAAGGACTTTGACATTGAGAACAATCTTAGGTGTATCTGGTGTTACTACATGTTTGAGGAAGAAAAAGACGTGCTGCAAATACTAACGAATAAGGATTCTGTTCACGCGCCTTATTAACTGTTTAATACGTTTCATTGTTATACCAGAATTAACTTTATTCCCTTTCATCGGTGTTTGGCGGAACAGGTAAATATCCATTTGGACAATGTTCGTGAAATCCTACAAGAAAAGTAAAACCTAGTGAATGAAACTGTATAATAATGTTTTATGTGAATTGTGTAATTTTGGGCAGTGCAAGTGTATTGATCAGTACTGTAGAAACAATCAAATTTAACACAAACTATGAGACTAAAAAGAAAATTAGACGTGGTATAAAACAGTTGCTTTTGTAGAAAAAATACTACTTGAACGTGAAAAGACATCTAGGTGAATTGGAAAATACCTTTTGTTTAGTGAACGAAACCTAAGTAATGTATATTGTGGTGATTGCTTTTTAAAAAATAAATAGTGAGGTGAAATAATTACGTGTTTTATTTTTATGTGCTTTCAGAATTATGATGAGGTATGTAATATTTAAAATCCTGTGTTTTAATTTTGAATATTATTTGTAGCCTTAAAGTTCAGGTTGACATATTAAATTTTGGTTGATTCACATAAAATTTGCATTTGATAGGTTTAATGTTATAGAAATGAAACTTTTGCGTACAATTATTAGAAAATTATTTTGACTGTTTTTGTAGTGTTCAGACTACTCGATTTAATACTTAATAAAATAACTGAATGACAGACAAAAAGCATACAGTACATTTTATATCTGTAAAAGCTTAATGAAGGTGGATTTTTGATTATTTAAACCAATGCTTTCCATTTTAGTTGAAGATCAAAGAACAAACTTTTATTTTGTTATGGAATAGTTTACTGTGTTTCAAAATTAAAGTCTAGTATACGTGCGGGTAATGTAGACTCTACCTTTTTATTAATATTACAGACATCTTCACAGTTTGTTTACATTCAGACTTGCATTGGAAATTTTAGTAAATAACCATTGCAATCTAAAATGCTAAGGGAAACAGAAAACATAGGGTCCACATTGAACAGTAAGATTCGTTTCACAAATGCAAACAATATTCTTGACATATGCTGTAGCATCTGAAATTTGATGATATTCATATCGTACGGTAATTTCTCGTTTAATAAAGGGAGACCTTTTATCGCTGTTATTATGTTTGGATATAATTTTAAATCTTTTGTATTTGTAGGTGGAAACATTAAATCGAAATATGTGTTATTTGTCCAATATTTTGTACAACTGTCACAGCAAAACAAACTATTATTATCACTTTTGCTAAATGTAGCATATGCATATGCTGTTTCAGAATAAACCGAACTAGTTTTAATTTGAAGGAAGTTGTAGTATTAATACAGAATCACACAATAATAGGAAGTACAATTTTATTTTTTACCTTTATAGACATTAAGGGGTGACACGATAACGGAAAAGGATGTCGAATGGTACGCAAACACTACCACTCATTCATAATCAATCAATCCGAATATTTGTTTAGTTAAACTATAGAAATGATAAAACTGTGAAATTAATTTTGGAAAAACGTTGCGCAAGAAAAAACAAAGCAACCAATTGTGGAAAGACAATGCATCTTCTATATAATTTGCAATCTGAGATTTTCAGTAAAGAAAATACAAAATGGATTTTTCTTTACATGGGAGTAACATTTTGTTATCTAAGGAGACGAATGCCTATAAATTATATTTTCTTTGTATCCCCTTAGAATAAAAATAAGTATCACAGCTTACGAGTTGTGTCCCATATTTAGTCTTGTTTGTTTATTTGCAGTATGAAAAAGATTTTAAAATGAAAAAGATCTTTTATTGCGTAATGGTAACGAAGTATTGGATTAATCTCTTGGAATTACAGATCATTTTGCATGAAAATTTAAGAATGCTTCAACAAATACTTTTATCATCAGAGAAATTTCAAAGAAAAATGCGATCACAAACTAAAACGGGTATTTGTAAATTTCTTCTAAAACTTAATTTTACATTTATCTAATATGCAATATGTAAAAAAGCAAAACGCGTTAATTTTAAAGAAACAATTTTTTAGATCAGTGGAAACGAAAGCTTCGTACATCGAAAGATGAGTACAAACAGCTTTTCAAATACATTTAATGATAGTTATATCACGATCATTTTTAAAATGCTGTGACTTCTAAGCAAAAGCCGTAATTTGTGCAGAACATTTATGCAAGGATTTCATCTAATAAAATTATTTAAGAAAATACTTCATGGGACGTTGCTATATTAAAGTTCATAGGTAGAATGACCACTCTATTCGATATCAGTCAAACTGATATTTCTCGTATCGATTTTTAAATTTTGCATACAACAGTTATGGGAAACGTAGATTCACAATTTCAAAAGGAAAGCTAAAAGTAACTGATAACAAAAACCACTTGAATTTTCGGAAACAATTAAGAATAAGTTTTTTCATGATTGTCTAATGGATCATTTTAAGGTGAATATGAAGAATATGAATACAAAAAACTTAACACCAACAAAGAAAAATTACCACAACAAATGTATTAATTACTATTACGGAAACAGAAAAAGAATCATGTATTGTTACAATCAATTTTAACATGTAGTGCAACACAAAAATTTTTTATGGACACACGCACAGAATTTTTTAAAAATGATGTTACATTGTGCAAAAAAACTTTTCAAACAAAAGGGTGACATACAATGTGAGAGAGAACTTATTCTTGATGTGCAAAATTATTTTCAAAATAAAGTTACATTGTACAAAAAAGATTTCATTTACGACATTGTCACATAACTTTTTAGAGAAAAGATTGACATGTAGTACAAAAAAATATTTTCGTGACCTCAAAATAATTTTAGACATGCCATGTAAAATAATTTTTTTATGCAGAAAAGTTTTTCTACAAGTATTCTGTCATAAAAGCTTTTAGAAAAATTCTTATCCAAAAAAGAAAACAAAACAAATGTTTTATAGTTTAAAATATAAAATTCTGTTGAACAGAAAAATAAAAGTTCCAACTAAAAAAATAATCTGTTCAGAAAAAAATACATGCAACAATTGACTCTACAGTACAAGAAACAAAATTGTTTCATACTTTTTGATAACAAAAGCTGTAACTATGAAATGCACAAGCTAGCATACTTTTTAGAAAGTTTCTCAAAAGAGAAAAAAAAATTATACTTAGAAAATGCATTTGCAAACAATAACACAACCTTCAAATGAAACAGATACAAGAACGAAAACTATTTTCTTTTATTATTTATGATTTGTATGGAAACTGTTTCTGATCTTAGGCTACGTTATTATAATGTAAGCTTGAACGAAGGAGCAAACGATTCAATGAAATGACAACGCAATATTTTTCAGGTTAGTTTAGTTTGTTCACATCTCATCTTCAAGGAAAAACCAAAGCTAGTCATCGAAATTCATTTGCCCACACTTCTTTCTTATGCAGTGCTTGAATGCATAACCTTACAGAGGCAAAAATCAGGCATCCCTTATACTGTAGTGGTGGAATGCATAACCTCCCGAGGGCAAAAGAGACCCAAAGGAAAAGCCAAAATCGAGTCACCGAAATTTATAAGTGCAAGGTTGACAGATGTGGGTGAACAAAGCAGCAATGGGTGGACAAGGAATTTTCCTAAGGAAATAGGAGAACACCCCGGAGTCTTGTTTTGACCGTTTGTCTGTCGACAACTTTCAACTCAGGAACTACTAGGCTTGGTGGTTGAGGAATCGTTGGAAAGGTCTTGAGACGAGTTCAATCCCATATTATTCTTTTAAATCACAGGGAGGAGTTTCGAGTTCCGGGGCCCATATTTTAACTCAAGAATTAGGACTATGAAGGTTTATCAAGTGTAATGGAAAGGACTTGGCAAGACTACTACAAAGTCGTATTATTCATCCAGATCAGAGGGGCGGGACTCGAAATACCAGGAGGGGGAAATTTTAAACCAGGAACTGTTAGACCTAGGAAAATAGTTGTGATGTCGTTGGAAAAATCTCGGAGCAATTTTTTCAACGGAACATTAATAATCCAAGGAAGCTCATATGCACAGTCCCCCGACAGGAATCCGCTTCACTTGTTTTTAGAAGTGCTTTTGATAATGAGCTGAAATGAAGTTGGAAGCAAACAAAATCCTAAATTCCAATACTGAACCTAGAAATTTCTTAGACTCGATCGAAGTAATTAAATATATTTACTTATATACCTACTTTTGGCTGCTGTAGATCTCTTGCAACTTTTGACAGTGTGTGTCAACTTCCATTTTTTAAAAAGTATCAATAGCTGTTGCAGAAACGTCTCAGGAATTATTGATAAAATGAAGCACAAGATTAAAAAGCACTGTCACCAAAACAAAATAAAACTTCACTATACGCATTGCACACAATATTTCTCACTCACAAGTAGTCATGAACGAAACTAACACTATGGTGTCTGTTATTTAGTCACTATAACGATCCCTCTTCATCCTATTATTAATAATATACTACTAAAGTATATACTTCCGATCTGTAAGATCAATGACAATGCTTGTATATCCGTTTCCCTATCCAGACGCCACTTATCCTATAGCGTCTCGAGAATAGAAACAGCGCAAAATATTCACAATTATTGTCGGAAACGAGCAACAAAGAGGGTTTATGAGACGTGTATTTGGCTACACGCTTGATTGGAAGACATGTAACTTTTGCCCTTTTTTGCTATTATTGCTATGACTTCTGATTGGTCGAGAGTTTGTGACGTCACAATGGTGAAGAGTTGTGATTGGTTGATTGTGGGAGAGGCTAGTGACGTGACAGACCATCACGTGACCTTAGTATAGCATTGAGTGGGCATATTAGAAAAAATGAGAGGTTGATGACATGACAGACCGTTTCCTAAACTTAGCGAAGGAATACTATGGATTTTAATAGTTGTTTTATGACTCATGCGAGATTGTCTTATGATTACGGTGTTGTACTATAGTGCTACATGTTTGGATGACATCATCACAGTGTTGTCACATGGTTGAATATATGAGTCATGCGTTGTTGTCACATTAGGCGGTGGAAGTGAGGACTTGAGGATAGACGTCATATGGTCATTGACAGCGACGCTATTGATATCTTGTTTATGTTCCCGTTACTCATATTGCTATCTGATAACCTTATGATATCATCTTGATAAAATTTAGAATTTAAAGAGGGCAGTACTGTTGTATACGTCATTGTAAACTGACTTGAGTTTTAGTCATGGCAGAGCACCAACAGCAGTATGAACAAGGTGTAGGAGAAATAGTGGACTTAACAGCGGAAGATGACGAGCTTGTGGAGACACTGACATTACTTGCTAATGGTAATGTAGAACAAGAGGATACAGGAGACCGTACAATATATAGTTATTTAAGGTCAAAAGTAAAGGCTGATAGACTATCTCCTCCATTATCATCTTCTTCTCTAGTAAAAGAGGAGAAGAATAACGACGAAATTCGGGAGGTTTATTCCTCTAAAATTCCGAAGAAGCAGCAGTCATCGAAGAAGCGTGTACTAGATGGAGTGTGGTGTATCCTTCAAAGAAACGTCTCTTCTCTGGAAATACAAGCATAAAGCAGACATCCTTAGGTGCAGCAGGAGCAGCAGCAGCAACAGTAGCAGCAGAAGAAGGAGGAGGATCTTTAAGACTGTTAAAATTTGCACGAGTTATAGTAAAAGCAGTTCCCAGTACAGTGTTAGCGAACTCTTCAGTGAAAGCATCAACATCAGCAGGAAAAGTAAGTAAAAAAGTGAAAACTATTATTACTAAGTGTTTGTGTAAAAAGCAATGGGTGGACGAAAAATGTATTAAGCAGACATTAAAGAAGTGGAATCCTGCAAATGCATTGATATGTGAAGCTTGTTAAGAAGGAGAAAGTAATCAAACTGGTCACGGATATCTAGGATATGTGAATGGTGAAGTTCAAAGAGGAGAAGACTTTGAAGATTATTGTAGAATAGCTGTGTGGCGTAATTTTTGAAATCTGGAACATTAAGTGAACTTTATCGTTTATATAAAGATCATCAGGAAGTGGAAGAGGATGATGTATTAATGAGAAATATGAAATATGGTTTATGGCGAGTGATAAAAGTGTACATGTCAAGTATAATTAATATGTTTTTTTTGAAAAGGATAAAACTCGACAGTTGAAGTGAGAATTTAAAACTCTGAAGTGAAAATGTCAGATTTTTGTTTGTTTTGTGTTGGTGGTATTTTTATTCGGGACTCGTGTGTGTTACAAACTTTTCGTACTTATTTAAAGGACAATCCAATTACTTGTAGTGGGTGTAAGTTGAAGGTTCTTCATAATAATTGTATATATGTATGGGATACAGACAAAGTACTTTGAAAACATTTGCTGAATCAAGTGAATCATCATCAAACATTTGTGGAGTACTATGAAATTTTCAAACGACAGGGTCATGTAAGTATTTCATGAATACTTTTTTTAAATCTTGTAGAGAATTAGTTCATAATAGTGAGTTCATTGCTCAACTCATACCAGATGTAATACATGCAAAATTTTCAGTAGAAAAGTCTGTAAGTGTGTCTTCAGAACAGTACATTATTGATGATCAGGGATTTAAAATCTCTGCACATGAGTTTATTATGAGAGAATTTTGTATCGTAGCGTGTGAAGCTAGTCTTTTATTCCAGTGTTTAGTAAAACTTCCATGTGAGATTACGGAAGTAGGACTAGGATATCAAAAACAAGTTAACCCAGAACTTTCACGGTTTACATTGGGACACAGTAAATGGATACAGCGCTTCACATCTTCGTAGAATAATTTTTCAATTGTGTTCAAGTAAAGCTACATGTTTTTGTAATTGTCTTCCAAAAGGTACAGTGGATTTAAAAACCATTTCACTTGGAAAGTGTGAATCATGTAAGTGAAAAGGAATGTCCTGCTCTGAAAACATTAATTTTGAACACTGGTATCTCTAAGTGTATTTATCATGACCCTGTCGAGGTGAATGCTTGTGTACTAAGAAATTGCTTACAATTACAACATTGGATGAAACATGAGAAACCACAGAATCTTGTAAATACTTTATTAAAGATGCAAATGTAAGAAGCATATGTAACTTGTTTTATAGATCAGTTTAGTACATGTTCTTAATAAACATTATACTTATACTTTATTTTCTATATTTTATTTGATATAACGTTAATAATAATAATCATATAAATACAAGATTTGTTTTTACTATAATAAATTTTTTTATTTACATTTTTCTTTTCTTTTGATAATTTTTTTACAAGTGATTTTACAATTGTATCATTTTTCTTAAGATTCGTAGTGTAAAAAGTAGAGAATATATTTTTTCCTCGTACAGTGAAATAAATAAATACAATACAAAATAGTCCACAAAGAATAGATTCTTCTTGTTGAATTTGAGTTTTATTTACATGATATAATTTGCAATTTCGTTTTAAATTTTTTTCAATTAGTTTAGTAGGACCATTTGCGAAGCTATCAAAATATTGGCCCCGTCCATGTTTATTAATATATATGGCAGTCCAGTGAGTTCCCGCGGAACTTGAGGCACTCAAATTTAAGTGCCGCCGGATATTCAACTTGTTTTGGTAAAGTGTCCACTGAATAAATTCCAGTATGCGTAGTTGCACTAGTACAGTCCAGAAGCACAATTTTTAAGATCTATTGAGTCCACATTACTTTCACTTTCACTTATTTATGTGGGTTCATACACTGTTCTGTTTTCAGGTAGAATAAAAGAACGTAGATGATAATAAGTTATATAGTATGCGTACACTGACGCTTCCTTTAAAGCACAACGAAAACTTGTAAGCTGATGAAGATGGTGAACACAATTTTGTGATGCAAATGATAAAGCACTGTATTTCGGACAGTGTATATCTTCCAAATTAATTACTGTTCTTTGTAGAAGAGACTCTAGATATATTTGTCGTGCTTTGCCATGAGTGAATACACAAAGACTGTGCGAGGTATACTTGGTAACTATGTTTTTAACTTCATTGTATTCAACTTCGCCTTCTATCCACTCTAGACCAAATACATGTTGGCTTATATAATTATTTGTATATCTTAAACTAGGAATAATTTTTGATATTGGAAAATTACGTTTAAATATCAAACTTTGAAAACTATTGCTATCTACATGAACTATGGCTAATTCTGTGACTATGAAATTATTTTTCTTCATTATCATCGAAGGCTGAAAAGTGTACGACAGTTCTCATGGTTGATTGTAAACTAAACTAAATTTTACATGGTATGATCCGTATATACATTTCGATCCTTATCGGTCTGTATAAGAGAATCAAATTGAGCGTAAATAATACATGAAATAGAATGTGCAAGATTTTGATTGAACCCAATTCGGAGATTAACGGGAGAATCCTTAATAACATCCCATGTAGAATCATCCAAAGTATTAGTAGGAGAAAGAATAAAAGTGTAAAGTGTATATCCATAATGTTATAAAATTTAACCATTTAACATAAAAACGACTGTTCTAGCAAATTCGTCCCTTTCTACCAATATTTAAATTTTTACACATGTATAGTCAAAATTGTGGGGCTAACGTCTAACTATAAAGTTCTTATTAATAGAAATGCTAAGGTCAAACAGTATAATATCTAATACGTCCGCTGCCCAAAGTGCAATCATTATATTGATTATTTTTCTGATATTCCCGTCCAATGGTACGGTAAGGGCACGTGACGGTCTCTGATGTCATCAACCTCTTATTTTTTCTAATATCCCCGTTCAATACTACGCTAAAGTCACATGATGCTCATCTGATACACCCGTTCAATGGTACAGTCATTATATTGAATATTCTGTCTGATATTCCCGCTTAATGGTACGTTAAGGACATGTAACGGTCTCTGAGGTCATCAACATCTAATATTTCTAATATCCCCATCCAATGCAATGCTAAGCTTGCGTAATGTTCATCTACGCCCGCCCAAAGGAGCAGTCATTATATTGATTATTTTTTCTGGTATTCCCGTCCAATAGCACGGTAAGTATTAAAAATAATAATAATTTAAAAAAAATTAAATATCTCCCCTTCCCCTTGTCTGATCTCAATGTAAGTTATAGGGTACATGCCTCACACCTACAGCAACACTACCAAATAATAAAGAAAAACAGCCTCAAGGTCATATAGTAGCAATAATAGCAAAAAGGACAAACGTTACATGTCTTCTACTCCCTTGGCGCTTCGTTCTTGTGAACAAATATTTAAAACCAATAAATGTTTTTGAATGAACTTATGTTCGTTTTTGAATGAACTCGTTCAAGTGTTGTTGAATGGCGCAAAAGATTCCTTGAGGGGCGCGAGTCACTGGAAGACGATGCCCGTCCTGGACAGGCTCATCGTGTCATCACACCGGAAATGATTGCAGAAGTGAATGCTTTAGTCTTGGACAACCGCAGAATCACCGTGGACGAGATCCATCGGGTACTGAGTATTAGCGTGGGCACCGTCCACACCATAATGCATCAACACTTGGACTTTCGAAAAATTTGTGCGCAGTGGGTTCTCCACCAACTGACCGCCGAACAGCGCAATACTCGAATGGCGCTGTCTTTGAGTCATCTGCAACGTTATCATGAGGAGGAATACGGCTTTCTGTCGCGTATTGTCACAGGGGACGAAACATGGTGTCACCATTTTGAACCAGAAAGCAAGCGTCAGAGCAAGTAGTGGAAACGTGCGACTTCACCACCTCCAAAGAACATTCCTTTAACCTTGTAATAGCCATGATATACTGTAGCCAGTAAAGTTCGTTTTAGATTTTAAGAAAGAATTAAGGATTTTCTTGACAATATCAGACATGTATATATGAACAATAGTGTTGATTTGTAGACGTTTTAACATTAATTGTTTAATTGAAGATACACATAAAGAGCTTAGAAGATCACTATTAAATTCAAGACTACCAAATAAATATACCTTCTAAACTTTGTTCAAGGGCCTATGGTAGAAGACTTCGAAGAACTAAATATTAGCGACAGGACAGCCAATAAGTGGGGACAATCTTTGAATCATTGATTCGGTGATAGAGGAAACTGCAGATATAATTTTGTTTTCTTAAAATGGTGGAAGTGTGAGTGTCTTGTCCCTAGATCATTGTTCCCAATATGGATGATACTATATAGTGGCCTTGTATTGATACTTGAATTAATTAATATATGCTGGCAAGGCTAATATACTTGACTTTATTAAAATATATATACGCGCAGTAACAAGGTAACAGTTTCGGTAATGCTTCGTTGGTTTACGGTGTTACCTTCTTACTATCTTTTTTGTAATAAAGTCAAGTGTATAAGGGGCAAGCAGACGACAATTTTTTAAGAGGAAAAACGAACAAAAACGAAGGCCTCCGAATCCTCCGATTGACCCTGGGGATATTTCATTTCGTTCATTCGAGGCCCACTTGCATAAAGCTGTGAACAAATTATAGATCACAGCACACATGAATTTGAATTCCAGTAATGACCTTTTGGCATCTTTAGTTCAGGCCTAGATGAGGTAGGTAGAGAATGGGAAAATTATCTGCCCGAGCCTTTCTTAAGACACCATCCCACAATTCACCTGGTGTAGCTGAGGAAAACACTAAAAAATCTGTCATGATAGTCGGCCTAACCCACGTACCTACCATTTCCAAGCTAATGTTCGCGACGTTATCGCCTGAACTGCGGGGGCTGAGTAACAGTGCATTTAAGGGGTCGGTAGTTCAGTGGTAGAGCGCTCATCTCTGGTGCGTGTATTTGTCGGTTCGATCCCTGTTCATTCCATGTGGATTTTCTGTAGACAAACAGTGTGTCCGTGCATTTTCTCAAGTTGTTTTCGTTTTCTCCCAGCTTCTTCATTCCACCAATTCATCCCATCATCATCTATTCAGCCTGGGCCAAACTTGCCGATAGGTATTAAAATATTTTCAGAACACACTTGAGAACAGTAAATCATAACACGTTTACACATATACAACACAACATCGCATGTGATATTATGAACGGATTATCAGATAACAAGAGTCACGTAATATTTATAGAAACTCCCCAGAAGTTTGCAGATACACACATAACACACGAATTTAGAAGTTATAATGAAGAAAATACGCAGGAAACAACTAGATTATCCAGAGGATCATGGAGTGATGTTTATGATAAAAGCACGGCACATTGGAAGTTTAATCGTTTCAACGGTATTCTACAGCATACATTTTAAGGGGGGTTTCACTAAAAATGACAATAGAAACAAAAGATAAACGGAGGAATACTTGGGTTACACGAGATATCAAAACTCTTAGTATTGGTTTGGTGCGATTGAATTGACTGCTTTGACGCTTGGTGGGAAACGCACCTCAGCAACATAACATAGGGATCGACTGAGGTCACGCGTCTAACGTCTACATAAAGTTTTTATACGTTCTGCAAACAGAATGGGGTGCCCAGGTGTCAATGTGTTGTTGAGCAGCGTCGTATGAAAGTGCACCGTGGAGAACACATTATTGCGAATTATTTGTCTTTATGACTTCAAACTAGGGTATTCTCCACAGGAAGCTCCAAAAATATTAACAGTGCATTTGGGGCAGGAATAGTGAATTAATGTACCATTCTCCGTTGGTTTATAAAATTCCTTTCCCGGGGGAACTACACTGAAAAATGAAACGCATGATAACCCACCAACACTCATGTTTGGATTAGTTGTTCAGGAGCACCATGTAAGGGGACCTTCGGACGAGTTAGGCATACACCATAGCACTGTCATTGGTGGCGGCACCGTGCGATCGCTAAGGTAAAAAACTGCACTCATTGGTGCCATATGAGTTGATACCAGCCAATAAGAACCACCACCTGGAGATGTACAGTTCTCTGAGTGTAAGGAATAAGCGGGAATGCCAGATTCAGATTGTCACTTCAGATGAAAAATGGATCTGCTATGACAATGATAAACGAACAGGACAATAGTTGGATCGCGATCTACGTCCAGGATGGCGTACTAACCCACCACTTCCGGCATTTGGAGCACTTCTTGGCAGGGAAGACCTTTCCTGATGATCAAGCCATGCAACGTGCAGTTGCGAATTTCCTCGCATCGCAGACTCCGGGCTTCTTTCGCGACGGAATCTAATCATTGGCTGATCGATGGCGACAGTGTGTTTCTTTAGACGGCGACTACTTCCGCTAGCCAGGTAACCTAATTTTCATTTTTTCGGCCTTTGGACATTTCAATCGAACGAATCCAATTGAATGAAAATCCAGGTTTTCAGTGAAATTCAGCAATGAAAATTTGATTAAAATCATAATAAACGATCTTTATCTCATTATAAAAAGAAAGACAGAAAGCTAAGCGTGACAACTACACTAATCAAATCGTACCACATGAAACAGAACGCGCACATTTATGGAATGTTGTGAAAGCATGTATCAAAATTAAAGACAAAAGAACACTAATATAAACTTAACTCTAAACAAAACAATAATTGAACACCCGCGACAAGTCAGTGAAACGCTAAACAAATATTTCACTGAAGTTGCATACATTTTAGAAAAACGCTCTGAACAGCAATACAAAGGCTTCACAAATATCACAAACATTTAAACCGCGGAACTTTCTCATACGCAAAAAACAAAAATTTAACGAAATTCAATATATAGATTTTCCAGTGCAAATAATCAAGCAAAATAACATACCTGATACTTATGATAACTTGTAATCAAATCAGTCTGAATCTACGTCACAGATAGAAATAAATGGTAAAGAGTCTTTTACCTTGCAAGTATACCAGGTGTATGCATAAGTTTTTGCCGATTTTTGTGGTAAAGAAAACACGTAATTTTCAAGGGATATTAATTTTGTTTTAGTCAAAATATTGGCCATCGGCTTCTACACATTACGCCCATCTTTCAGGTAATTGATGCATACTATGCCAAAAAAACTGCTTGTCTTTTGCGACAAACCATTCGTCGAGCCAGTTTCCAACGTCTGCGAAATTGCTGAAGTGCTGCTTTACGAGCGTGTGCCCCATTGATGCGAGGAGGTGATAGTCAGATGGCGCCAGGTCTGGGGAGTACTGCGGGTGCGGAAGGATGTTGTAATGGACCCAAGGTCATTCATTAAAAATGTCTTTTGTTATCGTGTTATATTGTATTTAAATGATAGAATAAATATAGGGATTTTTTTATGAGTTGGTTTTATTTTGTACAATTTTGCGAGAGATTTTAGTTTGGGTTGAGCAACTCTGAATGTCTTTCGTTGATCATTTGTTAATAGGTGTCTTGGTGAAGTGGGATTGCGAGAACCAGCACTGTTGTGTGGTTCTACGTCTAGAAAGGTTCGTCGTTCATTCGATGACGTCATTTTCTTATTTATGTCGATAGAAGCAACCACTGATTCGCTGGGAAGAAGGAAGTCGGTCGTCGCACCTTGGATAGGTGTTGCTGTTTGTGAGCGAGGTTGTCTGGCTGGAAGTACTGTCGAATGGGCATAATGGAGGCAACTTGTTTTTTGCTTCGTAATAACTTTTACTTTTTTTGGGCTAAAGGTTTATTAATGAAGAATTAATTGACGCAGTTCAGTTTTCATTTATCTGTTTAAAACGTGAGTAATTAATTTCAACAGGCTATTTAATTTCTTCTCACTGAATAATTGAATTTAAAAGTAGTAACTTATTCGATTTGTTTTCCTTGATCTGTTCGTCCGGACACGAATTTGGAATTTCTATTCAATTAGAATAGATATTATTTTATTTATTGGCGATTCAGTGATTTAAACTTCTAGTTTTAAATTAATCATCGCGGTTAATTAATAGAGAATGAAATTCACATAAATATTTGGTTCTTATAATTGTGGCTAATTAAATTGTTTTAACAAGTGGCTGTTTTTCCCAATTAAATAAGAATTCCTTTGGTTGGTGAAGGATATGGGTTAAATTTTCTTTAAAGTTAAAGGCATGGTAATAGTGTTAAAAATGTGAATGTGAAGGCGTAATTTTGTTTACTTCATTAGCGAAAGAAAAATTTGACCGTTTAAATTGAGAAGTTTAGAACCCGTTAAACCAAGTAAAACTTACAATTAAACATCGTGAGTAAGTTTTAAACTTTAACTTTGAATATTGGTCGCGATTAAATATCAAGTTTAAAAATTATTAATCCTCTCAGTAGCTAAAGGGTAAGAAAGTGGGAAGTATTAGTTAGTTAAATGTTCTAGTAGAGTGTGGACTAATTTGATCCTATTCGGAAGTTAATAATCGGGGAGTTATCGCATGAGTGCTATTTGAATTTATTTGTGATTAGGTCGTAATTTAATATCGGAATTGAAGCTAATAACGTTCTGTAAGTTTGGAACATAAGATAATACCGAACGTATCTTAAACCTATAAACTGTTCTTTTCGGCCCTCCGAATTAGGTTTGGCTCTGCTCTCTGATTGATTTGTTAAACTTATTGGTTGTTCAGTTACCATTGAAGAATGTTCAAAGGGAATCATCTGGAATGGTAAACTATCTTCCTGTCAACTTCTTTCCTGTTCCAAAATGGTAAGTGTTTATTTTGTTTTGTTTGAAGTGTGTATGGGTGATTGAGTTGGTGCGATTGCGTTTTCGATTGATTTGATTTGTTCGAGTTGGGAGTGTTCGTTCACTTTTGTTTTGGCCAGGTTGGATTCTTCATTGAGTCGTTGAATCAAAGAATTAGCTTCGAAACTTGGTCTCTCGCAAATTAAATTGTTAGAATTGAATACATAATTTATTCATCGTGTTATTTTGTAATTGAATTCAATTTTGTAATTTATAATGTTTTTCTTTGATAGAGATTTTCTAATTTCGTTAATTGAACCGTTGATTGACATTAACATAAATCTGTTGTGAATCGTTATTGATTTAACTTTTGTGTTAATCTTTGATTAATGAATCATTTTAAATTTAATTTTATTTCAAGTTTACGATTAGTCTGTTTAAACTTTTCCAACGACAGAACCTTTTACTTAGACAGCTTGTTTTGGTAAGATTCGATTCGGACATTAGTCAAGCGATGCTGATCTGAATTTGTTTTCGGGTGCATGCCATCTCTTCTTTTATTACAAGCGTTTGATTATACCGTGGTTTCCGAATCACGCGGATTGGCGCTTGTTATTGAGGGGAAGAGGGTTACAGGAGAAGCCACACAACAGTCCTGGTTACAATGTCCAATCCAAGCGATTTCAAGGTGTATTTCACTGGTTTTGCTGTGTGAGACGGCACATTGTCGTGCAACACAATCACTTTGCCATGTCTTCGGGCCCATTCCGGTCGTCTTTCGATCAATGCGTGATTTAAATTAATCATTTGTTGGCGATAGCGTTGTGCATTAACGGTTTCGCCGGGCTTCAAGAGTTCATAATACACGATACCGTCCTGGTCCCCCCAGACACAAAGCATGGTCTTCTTGCCGAAGCGATTTGGCCTTGGTGTTGAAGGACCAGCTTCGCCAGGTGAAAGCCACGATTTTTTCCGCTTCGGGTTTTCAAAATAAATCCATTTTTCGTCACCCGTCACAATTCGATACAAAAAGGATTTTCCTTCATGGCGTTGAAGCAGCATTTCACAAGTAACTTTGCGATTTTCCATTTGACGTTCATTCAAATCGTGTGGGACCCATTTACCCAGTTTATTCCGGAGCGAACCAAAACCAGTACTGCTGCCTTGCAGTTAGTAGAGGGATCTAAAAAGGCTAGGGGAAGGTAACCCCGATCAAAAATATCATGGCGAGGAGAAGCAACATCACCATTACCACTCTGAGGTTGAAGATTAATGACATCGGCAAGGCTCAGAGATGGACAGAGGACGACATCTTGAATGTTTGCCTTTACTGCGAGGTCTTAGAGCTGACAACTCTACACCGCTAAACCATGTCAAGAAATAGTAACAGATGGTTCATGGATTCTCCTGGGGTAAAATATTCCGGAGGTAAACTAGTCCCTCATTCGGATCTCCGGGCGGGGACTGCTTCAGGAAGCTCCAAGAACAGGATTAAGAAAGACCTTAGAATAGGAACGTGGAACGTACGAACGTTATACCAAACGGGTGCTCTTCAGGTGGCGGTACGCGAGTCTGAGAAGTACGAGCTAGACATATTAGCGATACCAGAAGTTCGGTGGGAGGGTCAAGATAGCATCCCACAGGACAAGTACATTTTCTACTATGGAGGAACACAGTCTCACTATTTTGGAACAGGTTCCGGTGGTTCAGAATCAGTGGTGCAACCACAAATTTTTGTTTGGGGGGGGGCAAGTATCGGTGTCATCGATGGTATATATACACGCAGTTCCAGGATTTGACTAAAGGGTATATGTACCATTTTATCTAGTGTAAACTTCGATCAAGTCTCATTTTATCCAGTGTAATTCAGGATCGTAGTAGTCTCCTATGAATGAGCTCAAGTTATCTTTGCTTACTTTCGAATTCTTCCTTTGTAGCTTTGCCATGCAATTTAAGCCAGTCACTAACTTCATTGAACTTATCAAGAATTCTCATTTTATTGTGTTCAGAAACGGTATTCCTAAGTCCTTCTGTTGTCTTCCGCTTTGTACATTTCAGCTTCGGCGATTAAACTATTCACTTCTTCTTACTTGAGACGCGCATTATCATAGCTGATAGTAATACTGTTTGCATTCTTTGTAGATCTATTGACAGCCGTTACTTTCAAAATACCATTTATGTCGAGGTCAAAAGTTACATCAATCTTTTGTATCCCTTTTGATGCTGGAGGTATGCAACTAAGTATAAATGTACCAAGCAAATAATTATCCTTTGCAAATTCGCGTTCACATTCATAAACTGAAATTCCAGCTGTAGTCTGGTTATCCTCGCTCGTTCGGTACTCCTCAGTTCTCTTTGTGGGTATTCGTGCATTGCGCTTCAGAACAACACTCATGATATTTTCCTTGGTTGCTTGTATTTCTAACGAAAGTGGAGACACATCAATAAGAAGCAAATCTTTAATATCGTAAGATTTGTCACCTTTTAAAACAGCTGCTTGTAGAGCTGCTCCGTATGGTACTGCTTCGACAGGGTTGATGGATTTGTTCAGTTTCTTTCCATAAAAGAAATCCTGTACTAACTGTTGAACTTTTGGGATACGAGTAGATCCTCCAACAAGAACAACTTCATTGATTTGCGTTTTTCTTAACTTAGCATCATTCAAAGCCGTTTTAAGGGGATCTAAAATGCACTCAAATATATCTTTATTAATGTCTTCAAAACAAGCACGTGTGATGGACATGTGGAAGTCTATGCCATCAAATAAAGCATCGATGTCAATACTAACCTCCTTCACAAAAGATTGTTTCTTTGCTTGTTCACAGGCTGACCGAAGACGTTGTACTGCGCGCTTGTTTACTGTTAAGTCCTTCTTGTACTTCATTTTAAATTCTTGTGCGACGTAGCTCACTAGTCTATTGTCCAAATCGTTACCACCTGCTGTAGATTTTACCTCGAATGTTCCTTGTTTAATCGACAGGATGGAAACATCTAAAGTCCCACCTCCAAAATCGAATACTAGAACAGTTGTATCTTCTTTCAACTGGAAATGAGAAAAAGTCAGTATTATAACAATGGTCTTAATTGTATTTATAATGCATTTAATTAGTTGAAGTTGTCTTTCAGTTAAGGATATTTTATTAGAATAAAATATTACTTAGAATGATATTATGAAAGATGTTTCAATGATATCGTGTTTTAAAAGTTTCCTGCTTTCAAAATAAATAAATTTTACTCACACTTGTGCCTATAAATAAAGAAGAAACGAATTAGTTAATAGCATTGATCATTCGGCGTGTTGGGTGGCATAGTCCAGGGATGGACTGACCCTACGGGAGTACCGGGTCAATTCCCGGTGGGCCGATAGCCCAGGTCTCCCATTGTAACTAGTGCTTTTATAACTTTTTGGAAGTTATTTCTAATTCTACAATTGATTTATCTTCTTCCGAATCTTCTCCGAGCCAATTACTATCAGGACGTTCTCCTACAAAATCACAGGAGTCTCACAATCAGAATACTGGAGTGAAGAGTCAATTCTATAACTCGGAATCAGGATCAACTTATATCTCCTTGGCATTAGCACTATTGTTCAGTTATCATCCTATTCAACCAATATTCATGTCAAAAACAAAACTTTCACTTGTAAAAATGGAACCAACAGAAAATGGCTCTCTTACGAAGACAGTAAAAAGCATTGTATAATTCGTGTTCTCAAAACTTTCTGAATCAAACGTGTTTATAAAGAAAATGACTGCCAGAAAACAAGTCCAAGTACAGAGGTGCATGAACAGTCCACGTGTCAGAATTATATAGAAACTTTTTAAAAACTACTAGTACAGACGTATTGAATCGTTTTCTTTCAAGTCAATTGTCCTTTCGACAACAACAAGCAAAACGACTTAGTGTGATTGAATGTGTTATGGAAATTGTGAAAGTGATCAGGTAGACGTGGACTGAGCTATAGAGGTGATAAGATTAAAGTTGCTTACACGTTGGAAGATACGAACGTTGATCACTGAAATTTCAGAAACTATGTATGCTTCTAGCATATAAACAAATGTATCAAGAAAAGCAATGCGCTATGTTGTTCTGGGGGAAATGTAGCAGAGGTAATTTGGTGACTATTATCTAATAATACAATTTTAAAAGTTATTACAAGCGATAGGTTCGTTTAAAAGCACATTTCTTAGGAAGTAAAGAAGACACAGGTGTTTTCGGTTCAGATAGACACAACTCACGATACATCACAATGAAGAAATGTTTAGTTGTTGTTCGTTTTGTTTCGTATGATAAGGCCCATAAAGATCTCCTTGCTATTGTGAAATGCCATTCAACAACTGGCCATGCTTTCTACATGACTGCCATGGAAGAATGTAAAATTGATATAAAAACGTGTATTCAAAATTTACATAAGGGTGCAGGAAATACACAGGTAAGTTACAGTTGATTTGGTGCATGACTTAAATTCAGCTTAGGATAAATTCGGAAACCATTAAGAGCTGTAAGATGACTTTGTCCAATTGGAAGATATCTTACTGAATAAAATATCAGTGTGACTTTCAAGTTTAAACGTCCTTCCCTGAAATGAGAAAACGAAGGATGCAAGTTATGTCAGAGGAGCTGTCGACTGAAGGAATACTGAACAGTGCTGCAGGGACTTACACGATTCAAGTGCACGATGCCATAAATGACCATAATAATCAAAATTGGAATAATTTCTATGCAGACTTGGCAGCTCCTGACCTCTGGACATTCCCAGATATATAGAGAAGTGTGTTAGTGGCACCAATGTTGGGTGATTTGAGTGTAAAATTGAATGGGAGCTTTGACTCAACAATTTCTGGTGACAAGAAGCGAAGGGAAACGTTTGGCAATCAGGTGGAGAACAATTAAACGTTCTACGCAAGAAGAACATG